>BMAW01098368.1:373473-473704 GCA_019974015.1 Nephila pilipes | reverse complement strand
TATATATATATATATATATATATATATATATATATATATATATATATGAAACCTGGTCAGAACTTAATGTATGGTCTTTTAAAATTATTTCAGTTAAAAGATTTATACTTAAAAGTAAATAAAAAGAGAAAAAAAAGAGGTTTTGTACTGTATTTTATAATCTTTTTTGTTTCATTTGCTGTGAAACACTAGTTTTAAACAGACAGAGCTTGTATACTATTACTTAATGTAAATGATTATAACTGAAGTATGTGCTCTATGACTCGGAAACATAAACTTCAAATTTATTTTTATATAAACAATATTAACTAGCACCTATATATATATATATATATGGGACGGTGAATCTGCACTATTATAAGCATAAGCAGCACTAAAAATAATTTCATTACAAAAAGATGTTTAATACAGTTATATTGATTACAATTATTTATTGTTTGTTATTTTAATAATACGATTTAATTCACAAATTTAAAAAAAAATCCGCAGAAACAGGATTGGGCACGAAATATCTCTCTATATGTATTTTTATCAATTGTCAAAAATGTTTCCCTGTTTCGGAAAATATGTTTATGTAGAACTTTCTCTGAGATTGTTTTTCTATTGCAGTCGAGTTTTTTTTTTATAGCTTATAACAACTTATGTGAAGGACAGGGGATGCTTGTTTACTGTAGAATTATTTAAGTTGCTTGCCTGGGGTTAGTAAATTCTCATTTCGGAACAGGAATGGACGAAATGCATCACTATCTCTCCAATATTAATTTCCTACTTGCCTTAATTTTCAAAGGTCGTTTCCTTAAGAAATAATGCTATTTTTTCATTCAGTTGAACAAGCTTGTTACATAGTGCATTATTGTTAAATGTAGTTTGTTTAGGGGGAGAAGCTAAAAATGAATATTTTTGTGATAGACTAGAGAATATTTTTGACATTAGATAGTAGATTCTCAAAATGGGAGACATATCTCTGTGAGGGACGCTGAGCTTTCTAACCCCCCTAATTATTCCCGTGTTAAAAGGCTTAAGTGCATTTACTTCATCATTCATTATTATTCAAGTATAAGTTTGCAGAACATTAGGATGAGTTTAAGTTCAATTATTTATAAGGGTTGGCCAAATGAAAAGAATACACGTGTGATAGTGTCATAAATACTGCAGCGATAGCAACGCATCCATTCAGGTTTACATGAGAACGTTCGAGGAGAATATGGCAGATAGCTTATAACTGATGAACCTGTTTCTCTGAGGATATTTTAAGTGAATGTTATCTCGTGTTAAAGTTGTGGATGCGTCCAAAACAGAACAGCTCTAAGTTGTACAGTTTTTAGTGGCAGATGGTGAGAGTATTATGCGGACATTTGTCATCTAATGGTAGATGTCTATGGGAAGCATTGTTGAGGGAATATAGATATGAATAAATAATATAAAAGTATTCGTGATGGGTGGACATTAATATTCGATCTTCCAAGACTACGGCAAGCTGGTAGGCAATGAATCTGTTACTGTTTTTGATTAAATGATTAGAAATAATCGAAGGGTTGAGACTTGTGACATCTGTGCAGCATAGTGTCTGAGTAAAGGAACGGTGCAATCAATCTTCCAACATTTGCAGTATCATAAAGTTTGTGCGCAATGGATACCGAAACACCTTACCCCTTCTCACAAGATGCAACGAATGGGTCTCAGTCTACAGCATTTGATCCTTTTTAACGAAGTAACCACGTATGTGAAATGCATTGTAGTGGCCAGCGAGTGCAATCTCTACACACCCGAATCAAAGAGAACGAGTATACGGTGAAAACACACATCTCCTCCTCCACCGAAAAATCACAAACCATTTCAGCTGCAATGAAAATGATGTAACTATTATTCTTCAATTACCGTGGACCATTTTTGATTGATATCCTGCCACACAAAAATGCACCATACATTCTGAAAAAATACGGAAGTACTATCAAGAAACTTCTTAAAATAATTCTACACCAGCACTTCCAAAACTGTGGGTGGAGACCCCAAATGGGATCGCTAAGCGAAATAT
Source organism: Nephila pilipes (assembly GCA_019974015.1). Taxonomy (NCBI): domain Eukaryota; kingdom Metazoa; phylum Arthropoda; class Arachnida; order Araneae; family Nephilidae; genus Nephila; species Nephila pilipes. The sequence goes on along the minus strand of BMAW01098368.1, from coordinate 471,669 downwards.
TGGAGTCGCGAAATTTTTTTATGCATTCAAAAATTTAAAGAAACGTTACTTCTCTATTTATTATTACCTTTAATTTAATATATTATTCTTTCTGTGCAGCGCAATTATAAAATTCTAATATTAGCTAAATTGAGTCGTAAAAATCACACTTTCATATTGAAAAAATACCGCCAAACGCATTATTATAATGGCGTCGCATTGCAAAATCAGCATATTTTTTAATCAAAATAAGACTGCAAACGTATATTACGTATAGCATTCTGCGGCTCACCGGCGAATAAGTGTTAGCACGGCTGCGACTAATGTGAACGGGCTTTTCTAGCTAAGTCGGTTGTTTCTGTTTCGTCACAAGTGTGTATATCGCAAGAAATACACACTTGTATATAATATTGCATTTCAATGTTATATTCAACTAAGGCAGTTTTTATTTCAATAACTATAACAAAAGAAGTTATTTATTTATATTATACGATAACATATTTTCACCATGGATAATAAAAATTTTGAATTCAACAAATGCAGTTAATATGTTAGTTTCGAGTTTTGAATTATTGTCTTATTATCATTGAACAACTCATAAATGTGACGGTAAGCAGTTGATATTTAACTTCTTCAACTTTTTTATTATTTAGAAGAAAGGTGCAGGGTGTTGATGTCGTTTATTTTATACTCAGATACAGTTTCACGTGTACCTAAATTTGTCCGTTATTGTAAAGTGAAATTAATTTTTGTTTTAAACGATTCCTTGAATATATAGAGGTGCAAATGTTTGTTTTCTTTATTTTGAGGCTTTTCAATGGCTTTGTGGTTTAACCCTCGTAAAATATTATTTATTCGTTTCATCATATTAAAATGTAATTTAATCTTGCGCGTGAACTATGTACTCTTGCGATATTATTATTTTTATTATTTCTATAAGAGGGCCGCAAATTTAGGGTTCGCACAGGGTGGCAGGTATCTGTTACACCACTGTGGCTGCCTATAACAGTATTTTACCAATAAATCATTCTAACAAACTTTATGTATGCAAACGTATAAAAATTTGTATAAAATATTAGTTACAATTTTTTATCTTTTCAGGAGTACAAAAGGATGCAAATGCGCACTCTCGGAGTATAAGCTTTAAAAGGAATACAATTCAGGAAAGAAAGATTACAAAACTCCCAGAAGGATTGCATTTGGTTACCTTAGCTTGTAGCCGGTAATGTTTTATTTCGGCAAAGTGTCCCTCTTTCCACTGAAGTCTCCATTGTGCAGAGAGGCTGATGCGTGTCAAATTTGTCAGGCTCAAAGTCCTCGTATTGGAGTGAATGCGGGGAATAAGACACCGGCTCAGATTTCGATTTCGTCATCTGATAGTGGCTCAAAATTATGACGTATTGGCTGTGTTAGTGGAGTTTTATTTCAGCAAAAATAGACAATCGAAACTGTTCTTTATTCGAAATGAATAATGTTGTCACTCAAAGTAGTTCACCTAGTCATCAGAGCATATATTTTCCAAATAAAAAAAATTTAAAAAAAAGTCTGTTTCTTCACATCACACCTTTGAAAGATATTTATAGGAACACAAAATATATGAATAGGCATAAATTGTGAAACGTTTTGAAAAGTAAGCGTTTAATATTCAATTACTTGAGAGTAATGTTAACTATTTAGTAATAAAATGCGGGTGCTGAAAATGTTTGCGAAAATTCCGCAAAGATGAATTTCGGGAAGGAAACCCTTGATGAGATATTTATTGAAGTAACACATCAATCAATAACTCCCGAGACTAACATTGAAAACAACATTTTTTTTGCAAAATTATTTTTTATTCATCAACATAACACCTTTTGTTAATCACCTTTTAGGGTGATACAATCGTTCCAACGCTTTTCCAAATCTTTTTTTTTTTTTTTTTTCTCGCAAGAAATATTTTTTGTTGCGATTAAATAGCGATAAACAGCTTTCTGAATCATCGACTCGTTGCTGTTTTTGTTCCATCGAAAGCAATCGCGGCACCCACTTGGAAAAAACCTTTTTCACTTCACTTCAAAAAACCTTTTTCAGTAAATACACTTCCATATGATATCTGTGTCACCTCAGCAATCTCACGGAGCTTCACTTTACGATCTTTCATTATAATTTTTGTCACTTCACTCACATTTTCCGGTGTAACGGCTTCCACAGGTCTACCCGAGCGTTCCGCGTCATTTGTGTCGGTACGACCACGTTTAAACTCGGCAAACCACCGACAAATCGTTGCTTTTGATGGACAAGAGTCCGGGTAACATTTTTCAATCCATTGTTTCGCTTGCACGGTGTTTTTACCCATTAAAAAACAATGTTTTATCAGAACACGAAACTCGTTTTTTTTTCATTTTTTAAACAAACTACAAAACGACTTTACTCCAACCTCGATAACTCAGCTGTTTCTGGCCCGATCGACTTAAAATTTTGACACGTTTCAAGCAAAGGTTCGTACTCTAGAAAGACCTGGTTACTGGTTTACTACGAGCGCCATCTCTGGGTTAGTCTCGGGAGTTATTGATTGATGTGTTACTCGATCAACTAGAAGTATTGTAAGTTTCGTCAAAGCATTTCATAAGACATCTTAAGACATCACATCATAAGACAGCTTGGTTATGGTTTGAAAATGTTTCATAGCTCAAACAAATCCCAGAATAATTGAACTCATTTACGCTTACAAGTGTAATTCTTAGCTAACAATTTTTTTTTTTTTGTCTACATACCTCTTAAAATAACTTTAATAAAATTGAAAGTGAAGATATTAAAGAAGATGGGGAAGACATTGTAGTTGAAGAGTCGAAATTTGAGATTAGAAAATATCATTGAAACCATAAAGTAAAATGGCTTTTTCGTTTTCGATCTTGTGGAGAGAATTTTGTCAAAGAGAATTTACTTAATTCCAGTTGACCGAAGAAATAAGGAGACATTGGAATAGTTGTTAAAGAAATGTGTTTATAATAATCATCCATTCATTTTGATTGCTGGGGAGCCTATAATAAGCTAAACGAATATTTTAGCAATCATTATAATGTTAACCATTCTAATGGCTTTATAAGTACCATTGTGTGTGATTGACCTCATGCTAACACTACATTGAAGTAAATTGGAGAAGCATAATGGATTTTTTGGCACTAGACGTTTTTCTCCGAAGCATCGGTGGATGTTTTTAATTACAACGTTTTTCTGAATTTCACTTGGTGTGTGTGTGTGAGTGTGTGTGTGAGTGTGTGTGTCATCAAATTTTCGATCGTTAATTTAACCAACTTCCCATCAAGCTAGAGCTTTGAAATTTTGGGAATCATTCGTACTGGCCTAACAATGCAATATTTAGACGTTTGCGAGAAGTTTTAACTAATATTTCAATAATTTTAATAAGTCAAAATATTCTTTCCTCTCGGCGCTTTTAGGATTGAGGAAAATTTTTTTCCCCCTCTGGGAACACCGGGCACTCCCCACACCGCATGAGGCCTCGTAAAACTATTGTACTCACAAAGGGGAGATACTATCTCCCCTTTACTATCTCCGAGATAGTAAGGGTTGCTGACTTTTAGACAGTAATCATTCGCAAGAAAGAAAGTTTCCAATATTTGGCGCCGTGTCTTATCACAATAATTTTTTCTGAATTCTGGTTCCCATTTTTTTTTTTAATAGAATGACTTACAAATTTTCAAATGCATGTTTCGATTTTATGAGTATTATGAATTTTTTAATACGCTCACAAATATCTCTTTTTTAGTAAATTTTAAAGTTAAAAATAACCAACAGTTTTAACTAATATTTCAATAATTTTCTTTAATAAACTTTGCCACCATATAAAAACGTTGTTTTTAAAAACGTTGGTTTTTATATCGAATTATTCTATTCTGTGTCCCGTGGAGGGGGAAAGAATTGTCGGCGACCTTGGTTGCCACTTCTGTTTCGAACCCTGGTCCAGTGAGTCCGAAGGAAAGTTGATCGATCAGTTTTTTGTCATGCCATTACTGCGATTTATATACATCCCCTCCCTGTTGAATTGAGTTTTGCTTTTGAAAGTTTTTGAATTTTTTTTTCGAACTGTTTTCCATTTGAGTCATCGGCTTTCTCTTGTTAAGCGGCGGGTCTCGTCGATACGTGAGCAAGAACCGGAATATCACTAGTCGTGTTTATGTGTGCAGTTGTCTTCGCTAGTCATACAGTGGCAAGTGTTTTGCGTCGGGGGTATATGCAATCAGTAGTTCTATGCTCTGCTGTTATCTAGTGTTCAAGTCCAGAGTCACCACTTCGGCGCAAGACGTTTATCTCGAGGCATCGGGGGAAATTATTCTATCCTGTGCCCCATGGAGGGGGAGAGAATATAGTTGACCTGAGTATAGCAGCGTTGTTTCGAACTCTGGACCAGTGAGTCCGAAGAATGTTGACCGGTCGCTTTCTGCTGTGCCTTAACCTAGGTTGAAAAAACGCCTTGTCTGGCTAATTAGCAAGGCGTTTTTACTTCTGGAAATTGTTGAAGAGAGTCATTGCAGATTCAACTTATTGTTTTTTTTTTTTTCTTTTATTATTTGGCTCCTTTTTTTGAGAGGATAGAGAGGATTTTTTCAAAATATTTCAGGGCTCCAATTTAACCCTAAATATCTAACAGTTAGTTCATTACATGCAATAAAACTATATTCTACAAAGTAAAATATTAAATTAAAATTTCACTTTTTTTCCTTTCTTTCTTGCAAGTTCGTCAAAACTACCATCTAAGTTAATTTCTTTGGACAAATATTTCTTTATTGCAATTACTCAATTTCTCTTGCCATATGGATAATTTAAGATTTACTACTTTTTAATGAAGAGAGTTTTCTTTTTCCTTTTGTAACTAATCACTGATAGTGTTAAAAATATTCTTAAGCATTCAGATAAGGAAAATAATGAAATTAAATTACTTTCTTCAGTAAATTCCAATTTTTTAAAGGATGGGTAATATCATCATTAATGAATTTGAACATAATTAATTCATTATATAAGCAATTCTCATTAACATCCCTAGATAATGAGACGTCATGAGAAATTTGTAAGGAAATGTCAAAATCAGTTTTAATTTTTAAATATTCTTCAGACTATATCATCCTCAAATCGGTTAGAAATTTAATTATGATGCATTCGTTTAGTGAAATAAACACTTTTCTTGAATAGAATTCAAAGCAGTATCCTCTGTTATTGCGCATGCGTGGATTTCTTTCTTCTCGAAGAGGCTGTCGGTCACTCGCAAACCGGGTGTAAGTACAGAATGAGAAATGTGAGTACTATCGGACTTTCTTTTTTTGAACAGAATGACATAAGAAATTTAATCAAGCTAATTTTTCGTAATGAACGGCGATATTTCAAAGATCCGAAAGATTCAACAGGCCTTCGGAAACGAACCAATGGACACCACGTAAGAATTTCAGAGAGTTTTCTACCTAATCTCTCAACTCTTCCGACATGGCTCCGAAGCTGTGACAGTCTATTAAAGGAACAGATTTCAGACCAGAGAAAATATTATGAAGAATGCAACGGACTAACAGACTCAAAACAGACATTCCAGCGTAGATTCCGACAATGATAGATTCGTTGGGAGACGTGTGGAGAAGTCCAAAAGGACTAATTTGAAGGATATTATTGTTGTATCTGGGCATATTTATCGAGACATATGTTGGAATTTAAAACGTAAGAAATTGAAATTTCTACTTGAATCCTACAACAAGTGTATATACAAAAAGAAATTCAGACACATCTAATACAGTTTACCGAGTTAGAAATTGAGACATCTAGGATAGTTTACAGGCTTTGAAATTCATACATCAACTGAAATTAAAATATAGGAAAGTACGATATATGTTGTAAGGTCTCTGCTAGAATAATAGGAATATTTTCTTTAAATTATAGAAAAGAATAAAGCTCGTTCAGATTGGCAACCTAATTGTTTGTTGAATATGACTATTAGAGTTTTTACAAATAAGGAGATAATTGAACTGTACCTGTCTGACTTTTTCCCTCCTCGATCCGCGTACCCCTTTCAATTAGCGGAATGGCCTCTCGCATGTCGATTGTCCCATTGACTTCAACCAAATGCGTCGTCGATCACCGATTACTATGCTATGCCCCGAGGATAGAACCACAATGGAATGCATTTTTATTTCTACACTCCCGCGATTTCTTGACGTCAAATTTGTGCTAATGCTTTTTTAATCTTTCTTAGTGAGAAAAGAACAAAATACATTGCAGTTTCCTTATTAGTCTCTTTAAAAAAAATACTTTTTCCACAGCAAAGAATGAAATATGTAACCTTAACTTCACCGATTGCGGTGAACGGAAACAAGTTCTGGAAAAAGGAAATTCCCTGTTGTCTTGATTTTCGTGATCTAATGACGACTCATTAAAGAACCCTTCTAAAAAGTTTTCGTATGTTGTAAATAACTAAAAATGTCAATTCGCATGTTGAAACTAGGAAGAGACCGGAATATGAGTCTTTGTTTGGTGAAGGTTATTAGAACTTCAAACTAAAACCTGCAATTACTTGAAAAATTTTTGAAAACAAGGTATTAGTCGCAAAAACTAGTAAAAATAAAATTATGCAAAACTGCGAAATTTCCACCTTAAGAAAATGAATGAATAAATGATTTTTTTTTTTTTTTTTTGATAAACATCTTCCTTAATAATATATTTCAAACTTCTCTGTCGATTAAATGATCAGTTTCATAAAAAAAAAAAAATTAGCTCCTTGATTTGTTTTTTTAACTGGGAAGGTAATTTTTTTTCACTCATTAAGCCCATTGTTTCTGATGTATTATATATATATATATACTCCTCTCTCTCTCTCTATATATATATATATATATATATATATATAAACTCCTGAATAAATAATTCTTATAAAATCGTAAAGTTCAAAAAGTCAAGAGCAAATTTCCAAAAGATGAAGTAAAACACCAAAACTAAATTAGAAAGAAAGATCCCTCCCCATCAAATAATTTATAAATCTATTTTAGTTAACTTAAAATAATTCATTAAAATTCCAATGTTCACTTTCTAAGATCAAGAAACCTAAATCGAATTGTCATAACTCAATTGATCTTCTATCATTCAACTGTATTGGACATGTGTATTTATCAGAATGGCATTGTATATATCTGATTTGCCTCCAATTATAATTGAATGATTATAAGTTATAGGGCAACCACGGTAATTATCCCAGCAAATTGAACTTAAAACTGAGGAATCATACTATCCAAATAAAACAAAATTAACAATTACAAAAGCTCGAATATTAATATGCGTGTGTGTGTATGTAATTATCTTAAATTATTACAAATTACAACGTATATTACATTGTTGTCAATAATATATATTTTTTTAAAATTTATTCATTTTGTTTTATTTTATTTCATTTTCTCATTCCATTTACCGCATTTCTATTATTAGATTATTTCTTACATTATATTTAATTAAAACATTATGTAATGTATTTTATTGTATTTTACAAAATACATAAGTATTTACACATACGATTTATATATGATTAGCATGTATATCTGACTGCATTCCAAATCTCTATACAGATTTTGATCTTAAGTAATAACATAAAATGTTGCTATATTGTTTGACTTTTCTAATATTTTGGTCCTGAGCATTTCTTTACATTCGCATTAGGAGCTTCTTGGAGTTATTTTTTGCCCTGTTACTAATCTTATTCTTTCGACTTGTTCTAAAACAAAATTCTTAAAGAAAGAATTTTGATTTTACATAACTCGAAATTCACTCACGTGTTTCTCTACGAATTAAATATGCCACGTGATTATTAAGAGCATTAATATCGACTACTCTGTTTCTTTGTTTTAATATTTTCCGCTTACCAGTCAGTGGACGTTCATGAACTGGTTCGTTCACTTTTAAGATTAACGATGTTTTGAAACTACTCAGATCATTTAACTGTGATACTGTTACTTTCTTTCTCAATGTCATTTTTTTTTTTAATTCTCGGGTAAAGAATTAAACATGTGCATTAAATTAACTGTGGACACCTGTTGAAGGTTTTACTTTCAAAATTGGTGTTATTGAATTAAGAAATACTAGATTTGTCTTGGATATCTTTTACTTACAATAGATGATTAGCATAACATCTTCTCCCTTCCCAAGAAATCCCCCAGTTAATCATGTTCTATTTGTTGCAGGTGAATTTACAAATTTGTTCTATTCTTTTTAAAGAATATCTTCTTTATTAAGAGTTACGGTTACTTTTCTTTAGAAATTTCGGGCACCAATATTTTAAGATTATTGCTGTTGCATGTGACTTCTGAAAAAAAATGTCTTAAAAGTTGATTTTTATATAATGTTTTATTAAGTATTCCGTATTATACTTTATGTATTCTAAAATAAACGAAGTATTGTGAGAGAATATTTGTATTACGGAAAACTAATATATTGTTCCAAAACCCTTCTCCTATTGTTTACTTATTTCCGGTTTTTTTTTTTTTTTTTTTTTAATAAAGCACATTTTAGGGATATTTTAAAACTTAGATGAATAACTGAATGCACAATCATAAAGTATTTTGTGAATCGAGGTCAAAAGGTGTTTCAATACTTTCTGCTTCTTTTTTTAAGTTTTAAGTTCACATAAATATTTTTTGAAATGAAATTATTGAAAAAATTACTTTTAACGTTATTTTGTTATATATATATATATATATATATATATATATATTGCTAACAATCTTACATTTATTCTTAATTGTTCATTTTTAACCATTATACATGACTATTAATGGAAATTGAAGCCAAAAAATTATCTAGAAAAAAACTGATTCTATGAGTTAAGGTATAAGATTAATTTCCAGAAGTTCATGATGTTTTTGTTTTACTTAATTCTGATACTTATGTATGTATGTATGTATGTGTATGTGTATATATATATATATATATATATATATATATATATATATATAATATAAAATATATATATATATATATATATATATATATATATATATATATATATATAATATCATTGTACCCAAAGTAGCATTCTGGAACAGTAACTCGAGCAGCTCGATTCTTTAGAATATTATATATAATTACATGTTGCGTAAAAAAATTAGTTATTTGTTCATTTGATATTTATGAAAATTTAATTAAATTTCACAATATCTACCTTCAAGCTAATTATACTATTAATTTCCTTAAAAGCAAAATAAAAAATAAAAATTATGAAATAAAATAAATTCTTTAAGAATTTTTTTGAAAAAAATTATTTAAAATTTTAATAATTATATCGTTACTTAAAAATTAATTGGATTTTTAATTATTAATTAGTTTTATTTCATTTTTTCTTTCTTTTTTATTCTCTTTACCAAAATTTTTTTAAGTTTAAACATTAATTTTATTTTATGCGTAGTAATTTCTTTTCTTATTGAATATTTTAATTCTTACACATGAATGTACATGTATCGTGTGTGTGATTTAATCAATTTTTAATTTACATTTTATAGGTCGGGTATTCTTCTTTTTCTCGACTTCACAGTAATATTATTGCTTTGCACGTATACGAAATTTTTGAGTAAAACTTTAATTCTTCTCCACTTTTTTATATACTTCTCTTAATTTTTGAAGTAAGTACATTTAATTTTTATTTGTTTTACTTTGATAATTGTTAATATAACTTTCTGGTATTAATTTTTAGTTTTCTGATATTCGTCTATTCCTTTTTGATTGATTTTTTTGTTTTCACCTCTCTATGTTATAAAATAATTGCTGAGTGGGACAGTTGATTCCATAACAATAGTACAAGCTCGCATCATAATCTGAATCCCCTGATAATTGTAGCATGATATTACTTTATTTTTTCAATCCTTTCGCTCCCTCTATAGTTCACTGTAACTTTATTTACTGTTTCTTACATTTCAAAAATCCCTTTTTGTAGCAATTTTCTAAAATTATTTTTAGCAATTATTTCTATCCTTTAGCTTTCAATTTTAGCTTATTAAATTATTAAATATAATAGGCTTGCTTTATATTGTTTTCATTTTGATTTTACGCTAAAATATTTTTAATAGCTTTTTATTTATTTCAGTTTTTACTAATTGCTTATATATATAATGTGTGTGTGTGTGTGTGTGTGTGTGTGTGTACGTATGTATATACTCAAACCTTGAGTCAATTAATCCCATATTCAACATAATTCCCTTCAAGGGTGATACACTAATTATAGCGACCCTCCAACTTTTCGATACCATTTTTGTAGTACGATTTGTCCTTTGCTTCAAAATAGGCCTCAGTTTCGGCGATCACCTCTTCATTCGATGAAAATTTCTTCCCAGCGAGCACTCTTTTGAGATCTGAGAACAGGAAATAGTCGCTGGGGGCCAGATCTGGAGAATACGGTGGATGAGGAAGCAATTCGAAGCCCAATTCATGGATTTTTGCCATCGTTTTCATTGACTTGTGACACGGTGTATTGTCTTGGCGAAGCAGCACTTTCTTTTTCTTCAAATGCGGCCGTTTTTCGGCGATTTCGTCCTTCAAACGGTCCAATAACGCTATGTAATAGTCGCTGTTGATGGTCCTTCCTTTTTCAAGGTAGTCAATGAAAATTATTCCATGCGAATCCCAAAATACAGACGCCATAACCTTGCCAGCCGACTGTTGCGTTTTCCCACGCTTTGGAGCGGGTTCATCGAGTGCAGTCCACTCGGCTGACTGTCGATGAGACTTCGGAGTGAAATGATGGAGCCATGTTTCATCCATTGTCACATATCGACGCAAAAACTCGGGTTTATTACGCTTGATTATCTTCAAACACTGCTCCGAATCATCAACTCGTCGTTGTTTTTGGTCAAAAGGGAGCTCGCGCGGCACCCACTTTGCACAGAGCCTTCTCATACCCAAATATTCGTGAATGATATGATGTACACGTTCAGTTGATATCTTTAGAGTGTCTGCTATTTCATTCAATTTCAATTGACGGTCATTCAAAATCATTTTGTGGATTTTCTTAATGTTTTCGTCGGTAACAACCTCTTTTGGGCGTCCACTGCGTTCACCGTCTTCGGTGCTCATTTCACCACGTCTAAACTTAGCATACCAATCCTTGATGGTTGATTTTCCTGGGGCAGTGTCCGGAAACTCGGCATCAAGCCAAGTTTTTGCTTCAACTGTATTTTTTCCCTTCAAAAAGCAATATTTTATCAACACGCGAAATTCCTTTTTATCCATTTTTTTTCACAATAACAAAAGTTGCTTCACTCAAAATGCTATAATTCACAAACTAATGATCCGACAGCTGTCAAATTTATACACGCATCTTTTGAGGGTTAGGGCTAACTAAAAAACATATGGATTTAATTCTAGTAGCGCCATCTATATGTCAGGCCGGGGACTTTTCAATTGACCTGTTATATATATATATATATATATATATATATATATATATATATATATATATATCTGTGTGTGTGTTAAGAATTAATGTCTTTAAAGATTAATGACTTAGTAAAAATGGTGAATTTCAAATTCATTGTGCAAAAAAAATCGTTTATTAATTTGAATGAGAGAGAGAGAGAGAGAGAGGCAATAAGTATCCATATTTAAGACGGAGAAGGCAAGAGACTCAGCTCCGCCGTCTTGATTGCAAAAGAAAAGTGCAGAAGAGCAATTTTTTAATCGTGCAAGGAAATTTATAATGGGGATTTTCAGGGATTTCTCCAGGTCGCGTGGGACTCACGTGGTATAAGATGATGGAATAATGAGGGATGAGGGATTAGCATGGCGTCTATCAGTTTAGAGGGATTATTTCTGACAGATTTATGACTACAGAAAGACGATTCAACAGATTTTATAAGCGCGTGATCTAATAATTAAAAGGATAATTAAGAACTGGATCAGAAAATAGGAATGAGCTCTTTACTTTTGAGTTAGAAAATGGAAAATCTTCTGGTAAAATCTCTTCTGAATCGTATAATTTATTTAAAGTGTATGACAATGAATGTTTATCACGTACATTTGTTTTTGAATGTTTTAAGCATTTTCAAGATGGACGAGAAGACGTTGAAGATGATTCAGACTCTTTCCTCGTCAAAAACGGATGGCAATATTGAAATCATTAATCTGGCTCTATCTAACAATCGGTTAAGTGTTCTGAGACTGTAGGAATCGACAAAAATCCGTACGGCAAATTTTTCCACCAAAACCATGCGCCGGTTCATTTCACGTTGCCTTTCAAGAGGCTTTTAGCGAAGTTTAGCATCCCAGTGTAAGACCATCCCTCTTAAACGCCGGTTCTTGAACCATACGACTTCTATCTGTTTCCAAAGGTGAAATCGGCATTAAAAGGAACAATGTTTGAGACGTTGAAGCTGCGAAAAAGAAAGCGGCACTCGTTCCGAAGGAGCTGACAGAAGAAGACTTAGAGATTAGAAGAACAATGGAAGATTCGTATGGAGCGTAGTAGGGATAGAGGAAGGGTGTATATAGAAGGCGATAATAGGTAAATATGTATGACATCAAAATAAAATATTTTACAGCATCAGTCTCTTTATTTAATAGCAACACCTCGTATTTACGCATATATGTGTATATATATTATTACAAATGTTAAATAGACGTATTTTTCAACGTGTATATAAATTCATGAAAAATTACAAATTAAATCTAATAAAAAAAAATCCAAATTAATCTTGAAACTATTAAATTAGAAATATTACAAAATTAAAATAAACATTTAGTAACATAAAATTAAACAGCATTAATGTTAAAAATATATTACATAAAACTTAAAGCATATAAAATATTCCATTGTAAAATGTCATTAAATTGAGGAAAATATAATAGAACAGAATATTCAAGAATACATATTGAACATGCAAACATTTAACAATTGAACCAGTAATTAAAAAAATTACAACAAAGTACATGCGCCGGTTCATTTCACGTTGCCTTTCAAGAGGCTTTTCAAATTGAAATTTATAAACCATGGTAAGTGAAAACAAATTCAGAGATATCTATCTATCTCTCTATCTATCTATCTATCTATCTATCTATCTATCTATCTATCTATCTATCTATCTATCTATCTATCTATCTGTCTATCTGTCTGTCTGTCTGTCTGTCTGTCTGTCTGTCCGTCCGTCTGTCCGTCTGTCTGTCTATCTGTCTCTCTCTCTCTTTATGTGTGTGTGTGTGAGTGAGTGTGTGTGTGCACATGTGTATATATATGTATTGTACACACATATGCATTGATCTTGCTCGGAATCAATCCTCATATTCTCACCTTTAACAGGAGTGAGAGAGTGATTATGAATGATACAAGAGAGCCAGCTATAGCTATTCTGTACTAAACAAGATATAATTATGATTTAGATGTTTGTTAAAAACGGAAAAAATTATTTGACTAGAAAGAGTGTCGAAAATACGGAGGGATCTCTTGGGTATCCCGGGAGAGTGTCACCTGTGTTTACCAAAGTCAGTAAACCCCATGGGAAAGGAAAAGATCTCTAGGGTTCCTCGGGATCATGATTCCCCTAATTTTGTAAAAAAAGTAAGTTCTTGAAGGGATCTTTAATAGGAAGATGTGAAAGGTAGAGATATTTAATAGACTTTAACTCGAATACAACTTTTTTTTAAAAAAAATAGTACAAAGCAAAAGAGCATTATAAGATATCATTTTAAACGTAAGAAAGAATTTTGTATTACATAAATTATGGGTGTGTATACAAATAGGAGAATATTAAATGCACATTAATACAATAATTTATTCACCTATTTCCTCAGAAGAATAAAATAAACACGCAATTGTTGAAAGGTGTTTCCCTCACGGCTAGACTCTCTTAATGATCATTCTTCAAAGTGATGCAATAATTAATAAAAACCATCATTATGAGTCATGTACAAATATTTTGACTTTCGAAATGAAAGGGGAAAGAATCACATCTATTTCTTTTATTTTTTGATTATTCTGAATAAGACAATTTTAGTTCCAGCAACAGATAAAAAAAATATAGCATTTCATGAGATGTGCGAAATAACAGGCAATTCAAAGAGCAACAATAAGGCATGGTTAGTATGAAATAAAAAATATTATTTTGTGCAATTCTAATTTAATTGAATTACCCACGAACCCTATGGCTGCCTCGTTGAAAAGTCGAGAGTTTCACAGCATGAAGGTTGCTGGATCAATACCTCATTCTACAGAAAATTTCATTATTTTATTAAAAAAATTCTTAACTTCGTTTAGTTTATTAAGTAACAATATTGTTACTTGTATAAATTTAAAAAAATATTATATAAATAACAGTATTGTTACTTGTATAAATTTAAAAAAATTAGATGTACAGGTACAAAAGCTTCAGTATAAGACATATTTAATTCATGTCATTCCCTAGTTGTTCACAAGGGTCTTAGACATTTGGTTTCCTCAGACACTAAGTTTGAAAGAAATTACTTAGAAAAAAAGAGAATGGAAAATGTTAACGGAATTCACAAATATTCTCGAGTCAACAGTATGAATAATATGTATAATATCCAGTAGCATATGATCCAGGGGATATACAATTAATTTTAGTTTCGGTTTACTCTTTCATTGAGATTTCATCAAAACTATACTAAAATTCAATGTCTACACTAACTTTTTTAATTAAACAAGGGGAGGGGGGGGGGGGATTGGTTCGTTGATTTTTGTAACTAGCCACCGATTCAAGTTACAATTTAAAATTGTAGCTTCTTTCATTTTTATCTTGGATTTAAACATCTAAAAAAACTTTAAAAGGTTTTAACGTGATATTTCAGAAACTAGTTTTTTTTACTTTTTTCTCCGTTTCGAAAAAATCTAAATGATACATTTATAATGAGCTTTACAAATCTTTTACATACTTTTAGTATTAAAGAAAAAATCGCTCTAGATATTTGGAAATATAAAAAGCTTCAAAATCATAAAAAATTTTGGACTACGTATAGAAAGGTATTCTGAAAGCACTAAGACTTTTTTTCATAGTTTAAATATGCATTTTGATTGTAGTGTAGAATATTCTCTAGACAAAGCGCACTCAGGCTTAAATACATGTAACGATTACCCGAGAAAATGCTTATAAAGACGATGCGAATAATTATTGGATTAATCAACTCGGTAGGTTGATGCTTTTTAAACCTGGCACTGTTAGCAATTCCTTTCAGACTCAGTTGTAAAGTCCATTGTAAAAGTTTTCTTTGGACCCGCTGAGAAGTAGTTGAAAATGGATCCAAGATTTGCACACTAGATGGCAGCACCTCCCTGCCTAGACCTAATGAATATTTATATAACCAAATGAAACTTGCAGCAAGCTATCAACATCATCTCTATGAAAATTTTCTCCATCTGGAACTTCATTTTTTCTACCATAGTTCTCCTCTCATCCGATAGATGGCGCCAGATGTCCTGGCAACTTCTTTCAATCGTAACTGCAAAGCTACTAATACTAACCTCGAGAAAATTTCAACTTATCTCCTCTACTTCATACTTTTTAGAATGAAAACTCCACCATTTCCAAGAGACTATTATTTCACCAGATTTGGGCTAGAAGAGCGCACCAGGCGCCCATTGAATTTCAACGTCATTGTCTCTGTGTGTGTTCATCTAAGGCACATTACGTCAAATAAACTCACCGTCTCAACGACAGACCAAAAAGAAAACGGTCAACCAAATGTTTTTCTGCCATTCAATAGAACGTTAACAGAAAAACGTTCCCCAAATGATATTTAACACAACTGGGGATGTACTTCAATTGCAGCTACAGCTGAAAAACAACCTTCTCTAACTATCGTTCAGAACAGTAAAAAAAAATAACTTTCTTCCTTATAGGGAGGGGGGCTGTATCCCACAAGTTACACCTAATAGCGGCAGTAAAAAGTGTCATATAACTACCATGGTAAAGAATTCCTTTCTGACTCAGTTATTTAAGGCTCAGCATACGGCACATGTATGCGGATCCGCAGATATCCAGTGTAAATAAGTCCCGAACCCACCAAAATCAATCGACATCCACTGAAGTGTGACCCAAAGTCAATAGCCAACCACCAAAAAGTCAACCAATATTTTGAGAAATTTACGATGTTCCAGAATTCTTAGAAGCCAGAACACACAAAAATCGAATTCAGTAATATATATATATATATAAGTGTCTGGATGCGGGGTTGGGGTGGGCTGGGGGGTTGTTTCAAATAAAGCATTTTTTTTTTTTTTTTACTAAAAATAATTTCACACACTTTCAATTTGAGAGATGGCTTTTCCCTATCTCTACTCAAGTCATTTTAAATTAGAAGCTAATGTCTAAGCACAGAGATATCCACAAAAAAAATATCGGGCAAGGTGTTTTTCAAAGTAATTATTTATTTATGTTATTTAAAGGAAATACTCTCTACCAGTTCATGGTTTCTTAACGCGTTTATCCACACAAGTTTTACTAAAATATGAAATGTCAAGCTTACCCGAATACTGGATTCCAATACCAAGTGTACCAGTACATCCAAGCTATCTGTAACTTCATCCAAGCAGAGCCAGATCTTTAATCTTGCATTAGCCGATATGTTTTACTCGCAAGCATATTCTACACACAATTCAATTCATTTGTCCTTCTGCTACTCTTCAACAAATTCAGCATTCCTTACATATCCGATTATTGCTATCACTTCATTGCTCTTCTTTTGTTAAACAAGATCTGCGTAGTCATGTTTCATTTGGTTGGGTCGATGTTTTATTTTTCTTAAAATAGAATTAATTATAAAAGAGTCCCCAATGTATGAATAGAAGAACTTGAATAGTCCCTCGTCACAAAGTAAAGCAGAAGTAAGAATCAGTTTACAACAAACAGAATATTTTAACAACAGAACAGAAAATGGGAAGAATATGCGAATTAAGAAAATGTTCCGTGAATCTAAAAGTTGTCCTATTCCTTCTCTGCCGTACTTTCAGTTAAAGTAGTATAACAGCTACAACAGTGATTGACAATATTTATCTATAGGAAGTAATGTAGTTTTCAACATGATTTTTTCCTCGCCATTGCATTTAAAAAGATGATATTTACATTAAAATAAGATTCAGTTCACTACAACTATTTGTATATTTTAGCTGCTGGAGGAAGTAGAATCGATGAAATAGAAAAAAGTCATAGTTACAAAATGAAGGTATAAAAAACAAGAGAGGAGGCCCTACACCGTATAGAATTATTACTCGCTTAAACCCCAAGAGTTTTTAAATTAAAACATTTCTTTTCTGAGCATCAAGTCATTATGAAAGATGTAGTTTAATAATAATAATAAAAAAAAAAAGAACTTTATGCCATCTGAAACAGATATACCAAATTACATAACTTTTTAATCAAAATAATAACTTGCATCTAGCTTATGTTGACAAACACAATAGGAAAATATTCTAAGAGGTATATAGCTAAGCTCTTTATTTTCTGAAATGTATACACCCAAATCTGATTTTATGCGAAGGATAGGAACCGCATAAAAATATTCTGAAACTTCACAAATAGCTATAAAACATAGTGTTTACAATATTTTTTTTAAAAAAATTATACGATAAATAGGGACACCGCATTTAAAAAAAAGTCTTACATAGAAAATATAACTCAAAACCTCACAATATGACAAGAAATTGATTTTCCACACTAAGCGAAATAAAATAACTTTTTAAAATGTTTTTGTTTATTTGCTTGTTCACTGAATGCTACATACACGAAAATTTCAGATTGTACATTTAAAAATAATTCATCTTAGTCTTTAACGTGGATCTTCTCGTGGACAACAGGTATAAAATCACATTTGTCTCTTGACGATGCTAACTCGCACTAGCTCAGAGTTAACATTTTTATTAATACAATGATATTAATCAGTGATTACACCGACAGTTGTTTGCTTAGCCGCTTGTATATGTAGCAGTGAACAGCAAACAAGATCATAACCGGTATCCATTGCGAGAAAATATCTATCTTTCTAATTTGTCTCGTAAGTCGAAACTCTGCCTAGATGTCATTTGTAGTTATAGAATCGGGTTTTTCCTGGTTATCAGTAGGATCAGTTACGTAATTTATAATGTAACTATCACTTACGGGTTCGTCCTTAATCATATTATCACAAACGATATTTAACTAGAAGTATTAAAACCTGCATGATATCTGTGTCATGTGCTAGCGTGATGATTTCTGATATTAATATGTTTTCGTTTCCCATTTCGTTTCCCATGAGAAACTCGATAGAAGCCACGGCACAATGTAATAAAATTGGTGATGTGTGTGCAATATGAACACATTTTTTGTAATGTGATGATATAATATCTGGTGGGTAATCAGTTGCTTCCTTTTTAAATAACTTTTTGTATTACTTTTTATTCGTATGATGCATTTTGGTTGACTTTTTTATATACCACATAAAAAAAATCGCTCAAAAGGAAGCGCTTGGAAACAGATTTGACTGTTTTTCTTAATTCGTTATCTTGGGTTTGTTTGTAAATATTTTCGCTCTTTTATCTGAACAGTACAGGAGAAATTATTTGCGAAGCTACAAAAAATCATTAATCATACTGATTTAGAATGATATCTGTAATGATATCACATTCACGTTCATGTAATAACCACTTAGTATATTGTATGCTTTTTAGCAGAAAAATTTCCTGAATTGAAGAAACAGTTTTGTCATCAAACGTGATACGTGATAAAAATAAGTTACATACCGAGTTGCAATATTTTATTCAAAACTGATTATAAACCTCTTTGACTTTGATAAACAAACAGTAGATTACAAAAGAATTAACAACTTTCAAAAAATAAAAATTCAGGAGACTGAAAAAATTGAATGAATTGAGACTTCTTAGAACTTTCAGATTAATTGCAATATGTATGTAAAATTATATCTATGGTCAAAGTACAGGAACTCTTTCTGTTTTTAGAGCACAGGACTTTATACACTTAAATAGTATTCATTCCTTTTAAATATCTTTCTGGTAAATTTCGCGCTCAAAGCTATGAAAGCATGGCACAGGATTTAGAAATCGTAAAACAATGTAACAGAGACAAGTATGTTTCAATTTACAAACTTTTATCGAAACCTTTGTTCAGAATCAAGAGATGAATTCGGAAATACACAAATTATTTTCATTTTTCAATCCACTTTAAAGATGACTAAAAAGTTTCAAAGTTTGTATTATTTTTATTTTGTTGTTAAAAAATAGAAGGCTCTTCGGTGATTACGTGGATGTGTTATTCATGAGAATTTGATAAATAGCAGAGTCTAAAATTGAGCTTTAAAATCGTAAGCAAACATGCCACGTCATTCACAAGAAAATATCTGGATTTGGGTTTTTCTTAAAATGGTTTTTTTTTAAGATTTTGGTTCACTTTCCTGAAAAATTTACTCCATCCAGTGCTGATATTTTCCACATAATGAAATGAGGCTATTTCCTATAAAGTGAAAGTAATTTTTTTTCTTGTAAGCATGTATAAATTTTGTGGCACGATATTTATATACAAATATTAGAAATTTTTATATAAAATTTTAAGTTGCTTATTAAAAGTTACTTTTCAAATTATAATTATGTTCAACGTATAAAATTTTATGTTTAAAAATTATCTGTGTATTTTTAAAGTTATAAATGACATAGATCTTATGAAAGATGTACCTAAAGTTAAGTGCACGACATACAAATATAAATACTGCTTTATAATTAATTACTCATACATAATTATTTATGTTTATAAATATGATTTTCTTTGAAAACATAAATACTCAAACGTAGAGGCATCTCAATGTTAAAACAGGACTTTCATTGCGTTTAGTTTTATAAGGTGACAATTATTCATATTTTGCATAAAATAAGTTCAATTATTCTTGTATAAAGCGTCTCATTTACCTTAAAGCTTTTGTAGTTAGTAATTTTTCTTTCATTTGTCCGTACGGTTTTATTGCACTTTAATTAGCAAATGTTGAGTGAATTGACTGTTTTCTAATAACTAAGATTTTTAAATTGTTCGCTAGGAAAAATTTCAAAAAGGCTTATAAATAAGACTGATTAATAAACGTATCATCTTGATAATGGCCATAGAATGCCAATTCTTTTTTTCGGACATTTATTTTCTACAGATTTTTTCACAATCTTCCTAATTCTAAGCTTGAAATTTTTCTTGCAAAGTTTATTATTTATTTTATTTTTGAATTTCATTCTTTATTAAATGATAGATGCTCTAGTTATTACAGGATGCGGCAGAAATAATTCTTCGATTTTCACTACTGCTGTTAAGGCGCTAGTAGTTCGCCGTGAATTGGGAACTGGCTTTGAGTAACAGATGTTTTACCATTTGAGTAGCCATCATGGTGTAGAGGGATGAGCTTTGTGCTTTCGTGATAAAAGCGTATTTCAAAAATGGCGACTTTATATTATGAAGCTCTCTTTCATTTATTTGTCAAGGTGTGTGAATAAACATAACTTTCACAGCTGGACTCCAAGCAATCCAAGACAAATCCATGAACATCCTCCCCATACTGATCGAGTTACTGTTTGGTGTGCAGTTGCAGAATTGGGAGTTATAAGCCATACCTGTTTGAAGAGAATAGGAAAGCAACTTCGATAACTTCTATCCATTATGTGAATATGTTAAGTAACTTCTTATAACCTTAACTGGGACTTTGGTTGTGTGGTTCAAACAAGATGGTACCACATAGCCAGAATATATATCAATTATATACCACATAGCCAGAATACAAGATGGTACCACATATACAGTATTTGCTTTCGGAGCTTTTGATCTCATGAAATGATATTTCATGGCCATCATGTTTCCATGATTGCCTTGTAACTACTTTCTTTGTGGGGCATCTGAAGACATAAGTCTACAAGAATAGGCCCCGTACAACCGAGGAACTGAAAGCTGGTATCCGTCAAGAAATAACTAGGAGGGAAATAGGGAACTTCTAGTGAGATTTCAGAAATGCATAGACAGTGAAGGTGGGCATTAGGACTATGTCATTTTTAAAAGGAAATGAAGGTAAATGTGACAAAAACTAAATGGTAAATACTCTTCTTCCAAACTGTAAAATAAAATTTTTAATAACATCTATCATTGCTTTGTTATTTATCCGGGATTTATTTCTGCCACACCATGTATTTTAATGCAAGGTCATCTAAGTTATGATTCAAAGCAATACAATTTGAATAAAATCTCAAAAATAAAAAGAGAATGGTGTTATTTGTGAGGAATTTCCCCAACTATAATCATTCATTTACCCATTATGGAGTATGAGAAGAAAAAAAAGAAATAACTCAATTTTTGAAACTATTTGTCCGTTATACGTCTATAGATTGTTTAATTTAAATTTAAATATAAATTTTTCAGAATAAACTTTATTAATTAATACAAATTTTACTTTAACACCTTCAGCTATTTTAAAACGAAGAGTTTATTATCAACATGAAAGTTAAATTTATAGCTAATACTTTGCTTATAACATACTATAAACAAACAAACATTTCAGAGGCCAAATTATAATTATAACTAATTGATTATAATTATAGTAAACGCAAATGCACTGAAATATTAATGTTCGCATAAGTTAAAATGTTAGCCTTATGTTCTCATGCATTATTGTATACAAACTAAAATGAAAGATATTCTGTAAAATTCTAGAAGAAGAAAAAGTTTAATTCTTTTATATACATGAAATTTAAGTATATATGTATTTAGAGACCTCATTTTAACTTGGAAGTTAAATTTGCATTTTTTTTCTTCATTTTATGCTTTTTTGTAATTTTTTTGAATTCTTACATGTACTATGTGTTTTTACAGAAGGCCAATTCATGTTTTATTATTAGTATTTGTTGTAATTGAAATTTGTGACTTAGCAAATGGAAAATAAAAATCAAATTTTTTTTCTGATATTTACAGAAAAATACTTTAATGTTCACAAAATCACAAATTACAAAACTAGAATTAAAAAATACAGTACAAACATGAACTTGAGCAATTTACCAGAAAAGAAAAATATCGCGTTTCTTGTAGAAAATCCTTTGGGAAAAACGCAACTTCACCCCAAAATGGTTCATTACAGCTAATAAAAAGTTTCATCTATTGAACAGTTTGTAGCAGATGAACATTTTCTGCTCAGTTACACTTTGTTTTCGACTAAACCCTTCACATTATAATAAATAAAACATAATTTTTTGACGTAATTTTCGAAGATGGAACTAATATGTTTCAATATCGAAGCACATGGTCTAAAAACGGTACTAGTTTTGTTATTCCATGTAACTGAGAAAACATTTTAAATTCCTTTTATACACGTGAAACCAACTTAGATATCTTAACTATAAGATAATTTATCTAATTTTCTTATTTGTTTTGGAATCTTTTCAAAACACCACAATCTTGGAAATGTTCAGTTAAGAGAAAATGAAGTAAAACAAAAAAAAAAAAATTACAATTTTTGAAGTAAAATATGCCTTATATTCCATTTATAAAATTTAAACCACATAATCAACTAACAGAATATAGTAAATGAACCTTTTTACGACAAGTTTCAGAGTGAAAGCACTGTACCAGTTAACTTATCTTCAAATGACAATATAACTAACATTCATACAGTTTCACAGTAATATTAAAATAAACAAGGTATAAAAACATTTGCATTGCACTTTCTAGTATCAAAACAGGATCTGAGAAACTGTTGAGAATACAGATGAGCAATATCTTGGCAATAGCACAATCACAATTCAATGGGCTTAAACAACACTAATTTTAAACTGATACAATCTTCAAGATTGGTCTTCAATTATCTCTGATGTTTTATCTGTTGATCCTATGTTCTGATTTTCGTCCTTTGCTATCGCCTCAGATTCCTCTAGTGTGCTTTTGCTATCTTCTCTTAGTGTTATGCACATCGAAAAGCAAAAATCTTTGCCTTCTTCTTTCAATGTCATGAAGAAGATGATGAATGCCAAAAGAAGAGACCATTCGCATAGAGAGCTTATCAAATATGATAGATTGTACTGAAACAAAAAAGTATTTTACATTTAAACTCAACTGCAAAGAAGGCTGAAATCAATAACTAAGATTTAAAAAAAATTACGTGTTGTGCGTTTGAATGTAGAATCACAAAATTCTGAAAGTGACAAGAAGAAAAAAAAATAGATATTTTAATTTACATGTTGATGAAGAATTATTAAGGAAACTATAATTTTATTTCATATTAGGAGTGTTTTTATTTTAAAATTTACTTTTGAAATTAAAAACTGTTGACTGAACTGAACATGACTGTTGTTATCTTTAAGGCAGTTGTAAACAAATTTACGAAAATATAATGCTGCATCGAAAGTCCAAGTTATAAATCGAAGCATAGGAAAATATGAAACGTGTGGAGAAAATATATACTCTTATGCTTTTTTGTCGAACAGTGTATGTGAAACCTTGCAATCAAATCATTAAATCGTGTAATGTGTTAATTTAATTAATGTTTATATTAAAAGTAATTTCTTTGAACAAATGGATCAATTTAATAAATATTTTGTAACTCGGTCATAATTGTTCCATTTTTAACTTTTCAGCACATCTGAATATTTTTATCTTTCTTAAATAAAATTCTAGTAAACATTTAAATGAAATTTGTATGACTTTAGCACAGAAATATTATTCATCTATTTAATTTTAAATGGTGAATTTTCGATGGCTGATTAGAATGTTCTTTGTATACTTAGAACAAATTATTTATTCTGAGAATGTGACGAATAAAACTAAATGAATTACTTAAGTGAGAAATGTTTTGCAATATGATCATCATTATATCCTTTTTATCTTCCGTCTGTCGTTGTACTTTTTTTTTATAAAATTCTCGTGAACACTTAAATGAAATTTTTACGACTCAAATAAACAAAAATTATGCATTCGTTCGGTACTAAATTGTTAATTTAAAATAATTTCTTAGAATATTCGTTGTATCCCTAGTAACACATCGATCAATAACTCCCGAGTCTAACATTGAAAACAACATTTTTTTTGCAATTTTTTTTTTTTTATTCATCAACATAACACCTTTTGCTAATCACCTTTTAGGGTGATACAATCGTTCCAACGCTTTTCCAAATCTTTTTTTTTTTTTTTTTTCCCCAATTTTTTTTTTTTTCGCAAGAAATCTTTTTTGTTGCGAGTAAATAGCGATAAACAGCTTTCTGAATCATCGACTCGTTGCTGTTTTTGTTCCATCGAAAGCAATCGCGGCACCCACTTGGAAAAAACCTTTTTCACTTCACTTCAAAAAACCTTTTTCCTGGTCCGATCGACTTAAAATTTTGACACGTTTCAAGCAAAGGTTAGTACTCTAGAAAGACCTGGTTACTGGTTTACTACAAACGCCATCTCTGGGTTAGTCTCGGGAGTTATAGATCGATGTGTTATATACCTCGTGTTATAAGAATATGTTGTATAAGAGTATGATACACTTTATATTAAATCTATTTTTTATTAAAGCTTAACATAATGTTGTACTTAACATAATGTATTTTTCCTCATTCTCACAGAACTTTTAAAATAATAATTCGTCTTTTTTTTTTATTGTCATTACATGTAACATTTAAGAAGTCACACTTTCCCCCTGCTCTCAGTTAAATAATTTAATTAATAGTAATAAAAACAACGTTATTAGGAAAATCTTTAATCGCAACTTTAGAGAATATATTAATATAGTGAATCATAGATTTATATATGAACATCATTATAAAAAATTACTGCTCTCATTGTTCTGTACAAATAGACATTATAAAAACAATAATAAAAACAGAGAAAAGAAATTGAAGAAAATTTTCTGCAAATCTACCTATAAAAGTGGAGCATTTAATTTAATTAATATATAATATTGCTGTGATTTTAGTTTATGTTTTGCAATATAAACCATATATTATTATAACATACTTGTTAAACAAACTTTTTATTTATTATGACATACTTGTTGAACAAAATCCTCTGCCTACCAAAAAATGATGCACAAAAGGAGAAAAATATAGAAATATAATTAAAACTATACAATCAATAAAAAAACTTAATATTTAAAAATTTTGTTACTTTTAATTAGTTTCATTTAAAATAATCATAAGAAAGGATCAAAATGTAAGTGTAATAATAACTATGTTAGATAAACGTGAATAATACTTCATTTGTTTATAAGTAACAAGATTTAATATTGTACTACTGCAATCACACACACACGCACAGAAAATTTTTTCTCTTAAAGTAATTAAATCACTTTACTTACTCGAATGTCTTCTGGCTCAATTGCACAAGTAGTTGTGAAAAAGTGTTCATCAAATGTAAAGCCATCTCGAACAGTATAACCTTCTAAAGTACATATTGAGGAAAATTTTCATATTGAAAGGTATTACAAAAATCACTTATGAAATTTATGATTTCTCAAGCATCTTTGATTATCGTGTGCTAGATTTTTCCAAAGTTAGAAATTTTTAAAAAGTTCCAAAATAAAATTCATATTTACATTGTCTTTTAAATTTCTCATACTTACCTTAAAGGAAACGCTTAGATGAAAAAAATTTAATACATTACTACTACTTTTTATATTTCCATATTAAAATTGTGAGGATATTATGGAACAAAATACTCTCAGTTAATTATTAGCATTCAAAACGGTATTATAAAAAAAAATTCTAATAAATATCGTTTCTTACATCTATCTTGATTTGATAACATGGATATTTTTACCGCCACTAGAAATTTAGTTATCTTTTTTACTTTTACTTAGAAGCTCCATTCTTCCCTTTTCACAAGGCTAAGAGATTTTGGATTCCAAATAATCATACGCATTAAATAGTCATATTTGGACAATTTTATCACCGTTTTTAACATCTAACTAAATTATTAGATAGTTTTATGGTAGAAAACGACGTTGTTTCAGACATGTTTCTCTCGATATTATGAAATGAGGTTATTTATAATACATTCATAATTCAATTAAGTTTACATTTATATATAGATAATTTAAGTAAATATGACTTTTTGTGTAATTGTTATCTTCTGCAAAATTCACCAAATATATTTATGAGCAAAAATATTAAACACTGCAGCACACAATTAAGTAGTGATTATTGAAACGTATATAATAGTAACACTGAAAATATATTGTTGTATTGAAGATGTGAAATTTTGAAAATGATTCTAAAAACATGTTTAAGATTTTTTCGCTTCATATAAAGGAACAGGATTCAAAATTGGAACATTTTAGATAAAAAAAAAGGGCTCGAACATTAATATGAAAATCTGGCTTCGTTATTTTATATAATGCAGTATATTTTATTTTACAATTCATTTCTATATAAGTTTATTCACTTTTTTTCTTCGAATAAGATGAGTTTTCCTTTTCGTCTCCTACACCGTAATGCTAAATGAGTTACGATTTTGCATGCTAAAGGGAGAAATTACTTCTTTATGGAATACTTTGAAATTTTAAAAACTTAACTAATATTATAAACAGATGTATAAGCTGTAACGTTGCGAGTTTTTAAGAAAATTGAGAAATTTTTTTTGTCTAATATTGTGTTCCGAGTTTATCATTTGGAGAAGACGGTCTTAAGCTAAACGATAACTCAGCTATTTTTGTTCTCATTTTAAAAACATCAAAACTAAGAGAGAGAACATGAACACAGTTACTTGTTAACCAAATTGTTCACAGTTCTTGTTATTTTGAAACAAAAAAAGGAATTATACAAAAAAAGCGAGAACTAAGGCGAGAATTTTTTTAAAAAAAAGGCTTTATACATTCCATCAAACAAAAGGAATAGAAAAATTCCACAAGAGCAAAAAATAAAAACATACTTTTTTTTGGAATTCACAAAATTATTTACTAAATAAAAAAGCTTACAGATTTTAATAACGCAGTATTATACTCAGACGTACGAATTGCAACGTTGCAAATTTGCATTTAAATTCAGACATTTATCTGTGTGAAAAGGTGTTCGAGTTTAGTTCAGGCTCATTTAATTTGGCAAAGACAGACATAATGTAACAGGATCGACTTTTTTTTTAAAATTAACTCTTTCATTTGATAAATGATAGTTATATGAAATTATACTATAAGTTTTTAATTAGATAATTTTAAGTACAATTCAAAATGTTTTTAATGACACAAAGTTGTGTATGCATAAAGTTGCTATTCATAGCGTTAGATAATTATAAATTTATTTAATGAAAATGAAAAGAAAAATGAATTCCTATATAAAAATACAACTTGGAACTGAATACTGGGATTTAACAAGTTTTACGGTACCAACCCTTCCCCAATGCAATTTATTAAGCAGTAAAATAACATTTTTTTTCATAATACAGGAGAGAACCATATAAGAGAGAAAATACAAAAAGAAAAACACGAAAGAAAAAACTTAATATACTATTTGTGTACATTTGAAAATTTTATCATAGTGAAAAGTATTTAAGAAATGCGTAATCGGCAGATTATGACATGTACCAAAATCCATATCTTGACGATCAATCATTGTTCCATTCTATAATTAGACGAAACATTCAATTATGAACATTTATATACACAAAAAAAAAATCATACTTTTATATTCTAAGTGCATCCGAAAAATATGCTAAAATAAACTGAATATTAAATGCTTTCAAACTAAATTTCCTCAGAAATTCTGAATTATATTAACATCTGTTGATATAAATAATTGCTAAAATCCTATCTCAGTTTAAAATATATTTGTATACAAATAATTTTTAAAAACATGAATTAAAATGGATATATATATATATATATAAATCTTCAAATTTTAAAACACATTTAAAACATAATGTTAAGGGTTATGTAGATGAATGCAATATGCGCAATTTTATTGAGGTTTTTGTCAGAAAGCATGGTGACAATACACTAATTATCAAAATTATAAGGAAGCCAAATATTTTATTTCGGCAAAATAATGGAAGCCATTAGTGAAATAAATATGTTTGTGAATTGTAATTACATGTGTAGATGATACTTATAATCTTTTACATATTTTCTTTTTGATAAAATAAAAATACAGTCAAAAAATAATTTTTACTGAATTCAGAATTAAAAGGACAGTTAAGTTTTTCATCATTTTTTATACTTATTTTTGGAGTTAACCTTTAGTGTAACCTCCGTTCAAAGCGAAACATTAAGCTATTCTATCTGATATACTTTTAATAAATTTTTTTTCGTATATTCTGGATCATTGCCATTTCGTGTTGTAGGGATGTAATCCTCAAGCTCTTCAAAAGAATAATACTGCCTTCCATTTGTATACACTTTTCTAACAACAAACATTTTCTCATTCATTCATGTTCAAACATTTTCTATAATGTTTAGGTCTTGAGAATTAGCTGGTCAAGTCAAAATATTGAAATTACTTTCTCCAAACTATTTTTTTGCTGCTCTAGCAGTTTGGTAAGAAACTCTGTCTGGTTGAACAATAAAATAACTACCTCTTAACAGTGAACTATATGCTAAGAGTTTCTAGTTTAAGTTTGGTATGTATTTGTCATAATTCATTTTATTGGGTATACCTTTTAAATTTGTTTTGCTGTTTGATGAAACTGCTCTGCAGTACATCAAAGATCCGCCATTAAAACGCATCTTCCACCTAATCTCTCTCTTTCTTGAGATGGTGCTGATGTTAAAATCATCTGTTTCATCAAACTTAAAACGTTTCTTATCCCCAAAAATATAACATTTTTTCAGCCTTTCTTGTTTGTAATCTACTTTAGCTCAGTTTCACTTTGTTTCGTTTTATATTTTTAAGTTAATACTAGTTTTCCATTCAGTTTGACATATTTTGGTGAAATAACAATTATTTGAAAGTACGTGTAACAGTTAGTCTCTAAACTATTCCGCTAGAATTAGGAAAAATTTCAACTGCAGACATTTTTCTTGGTGTAACAAGACGGATAATGTTTCTTCTATTGCTGCGAGACAGCTATGATTTTGCAGATATCTTCTATACAGAATCATCAATTACATGTTTCATCACATTTTCTATAGCAGTTTTAAGACTTCAAATTTCTTTAGCTGTATAGCAAATAAAAGTACCAATTCCTCCGAAACACTACAATTTTCGTACTTCAATTCCAGTAAGTCCTTTTCCTGGAGGCAATTTAACTAATGTCAATTAGAAAGAGTCTGGGAGCTTATTTATGAATTGTGTGAGACTCTCAGTTTAAAAAATACGAATATCGATCTACAATAATTAGTTAGTAAGTTAAATAAAACAAAAACAAAAACAAAACTCCATATTCTCCTGGACATTATAAACATCTAAACATGTCAGAAAAACTATTTTAGTTCCTTTTTTTCATTAATTTTGCATTTATATTTTTAAAAATATAATATCTTAGGTTTTTTAGAATAGACTCATAAAATGTGTTTTACACTCTCGTTCATAAATGTTTTTAACTCAGTTTTTCCAAAAATATCAACTATCTTTATAAATAGGAGAAGCATTGTAGAACTAGCTTTCAGGCAGGAAATTCTTTCATTTTACTTTTCTCAGTTGCTTCTTTATCATATATCAAGAATATTTAACATTTTTGTTTGATAACATATTTTAAAAAAATCTATTGATTTTATTACTTGGATAATAGATGCAACTAGTTTCTGGAACAAGACAAATATTCTATTAATAAAAATATAAACAATGTCTATCAAAACGCGTGAATAGATATATTTAGTCATTTTTTTACTTACAGATAACATAAAATTAGTCTATTCTCTTTGATCGACAGAAGTTGACCTTTGTACTTTCTTTAATCTTTAAAAGAATGATGTTTTTCATTTTCGCATAATCTATCAAAAATACTGTCCAAAAAATAATGAATTGCATCTGATTATTTGTGCTATAAGAATTTTTAATCAGAACTCATTTTAAAAACAGGGGGAAATAATAGAAATTAGTTTTTGGAAACAAATTGTGGGGTTTACAAATTAATACAGCGTTAGTTATACAGCGAATTTTTTAAGCTTTGTCGAATTTTTAATTGAATTCAGATGCTAGAGAGAATAACTCAATAGTGATCTTTTCAAAGGATTATACAAAGATAATTACTTCTTTACATGATTTTAAATAACATCTGCTATTTCATTTTTCTTATATTAATTGTTTGTTATTAAAATACTCTAAAAAGAAAAAAGGGTAGTTGAAAAATTATTCTGCTATAAATTCCCCGTAATATAAAAAATGAAAATAGGTAAGGTTTACGATACGAATTATAAAG
This sequence comes from Nephila pilipes, assembly GCA_019974015.1. NCBI lineage: Eukaryota > Metazoa > Arthropoda > Arachnida > Araneae > Nephilidae > Nephila > Nephila pilipes. The sequence continues at coordinate 441,409 of BMAW01098368.1, read as the reverse complement.
GATACGCAATGCTGAACACATAGTGATGAGAGAGACAAGGAATATCCTTATTCCCAGAATCCTCTTTTGTTCGGGATGTAAAAGAGACATAATGTATGTGATAAGGATGCAGTAGAACAAACCTCCCAAAAATAATGACAAAGCTCCTATGAGATGGGGAATAATTGTGACACCCATCTGAAAGAAAAATAGTACAAATCAAAATTTTATATGTTCGCCACACCCTTCACAAAAACAAGAAAAAAAAAGCATTGGATATATTGTAATAAACTTTTCTAACAAAAGCTCATTATGAAATATGAATGAATTAATATGAATAAATTAATAAAAATTTAGAAGGAGAAAATAAATGATGTCTTAATGTTTTAAGTAAAATCAACGTTAATGATACGTCCGTAATATTATATACGATAGTAATGATGTTTATGCGTATGGATTAGTAAAACGTTCAACGCATATAATGCTTTGTTATATTTCAGAAATAAAATCACTTGGAACTTTGAAAAACAACACGCTTCTTTTTTAAGAAATTAAATTCTCCTAAAATGATAAAAAATGAAACTTGTAACGACTGCCCTCCATTACTCGGTTCTTGCACCATAAATTAATAAAATATATTACACAAAAATGAGAGAATTCCAATTAAAGACATGCAACAACAAACTAAAATACTTTATTAATAATTACTGAAGAATATATATAGATAAAGTCACTCTCTCTCGAATCCCAACTTAACTCCACATTCCAAGATTATAATTTAAAAATGAAATCTTAGCTTACCAAATGACTTGTTCGATATTCAACAATTCTCACTAACAGTAATTTCGTAGCTTAATAATTTAACTAGAATTCTCTTCTATCCACCAAACTAATTAAGTTACTTCTATCCAAATAATAAATCTCTATCAGCAAGTCGTTATTCTCTATCTACCTTCATTTCTATTTTATTTCTTTCATTATCTGTAATTCACTTCCATCGTCATCTAATTTACCTAATAACGTTTCATTTTGGTTGGGAAGAAATTGCAATTTTGCGCAATTCAAATTGCTATGAAGTCACCGAAGTTAGAGAAGAGAAAATCGTGAATATCCCAACGTCACTAACTCTTGAGAATTTCTGAATCTACAGAGCGGTATTTCATCGTAAGAGGTGCCAAAATGTAATCTTAAGGATTTTTTTTTTTCTAAATATTAAGTGAAAGAGTTCGAGCAATAATATATGCTTGACACTTTTCAGGCTTTCATCAGTACCTAAAAAAATTAAAACAAGAACATGATACTAAAACAACAACGGATGAAAAATTAAGAACTTTGTAACAAGACTGTTATCATCTATGAAAAGAAGCATCCTATGATATGAAATATAGTGTTTTTTTAAATTCATGTCGTGTTTTTTCTTTTCATATGCATTATGCATTAATATGATTCAATATTGAAGCATGGAGAATGCAATCATGTTTCTATAAGAGAGAGTGATAACAATGAAACATCTGTTTTAAAGATGTGATAAGCCATTCAACAAGCTTTATTTCTACACATCTCCATAGACTTTAAAGTAATATGGAAATCTTAAGTGAAGGCATTTTTATAGAGAAAAGAAATAATTTTAATTACTTAATTTAAGTATTTTAATTGATTTTTTTAAATAAAAATGATAAGAGAAAATCCATTGGACACTTACAGTAACTAATGGCATGTGAGAATAATAAAAGATTTCAAATAAATTTGCCTTTTTTCCATCCTTATAAAGTCTGGATGCAAATAATGCAATTAGATCTTTACTGAAATATTTCTCAACTAATATCTTCTAAAGAATTACACACAGATTTCTTTAATAAAGTAATTTTCGTAAATATTTCGCAACGGAGTTCGCAAGCCTCTATTTCCCTTCAATTAGCCTTTAAGATAGTACAAAGACGCTGTTTTACAGAAACACCTCTACTTGTGAATTATGTAAATCAGTATAACTGCATAAATTGAAATGTAGTGAATATAACAGCAAAGGGGAGAATGCTAGAAGGATATGTGGGAGATAGATAGCGGGAAAAAGGTTGGACGAGACAGCTGTAACTGCGAAGAGTTTTAATAGAGGAACAATATTAGTAATAAAAGAGTTATTGAAAAGTTTGTGACATTGGGCTATTCGCGGCCTTCTCTTCACTACCTTGGGGGACTTTTTGTATTTTGAACTGCGTACAATTGCACCTCCAAGCCAACTAAATGAAACGTAATTAGGTAAATTAGATGAAGATAAGAAGTGTAAGGAAATGAATTACGGATAGCGATATATAAGTAAAACAGAAGAGAGACCAATGATAACAATAGAAGTTATTAAATTGGATTGAATTCTTGTAATAAATCGTTTGTAGTAAAATTAGTTAGAAGTTACTCCTAATTAGAATAATAGGAGTCGAATTTTCTGTATTCAAGAAGTGTCTCAATCAGAGCGAGTGAGTTGGTAAGCTATGATTTTATTGTTTAATTATCAGATAGGATTAAAGTGAGTTAAGAAGGATTCGAGATAAAGCGACCTTACATATTTTGTGAAGATAGATAATAAACTGTGTTGTCCTATTTCTGACGTCTCTACAATTAGATTTGTGAACTTATTGACTATTAAAATAGACTTTAAGATGTCATTGGAGTTTTATAATGAAAGGCAAATGTTACCAAGGACTTTAGAATATAATTTAATAGTTATTTAATCAGCCGATTCTAAATTTAAGCCAGACTTTCAATTAAAGTATAATGAACTAGTCTAGTAAAATGTTTGTTAGATAATTATACTCATTATTTTTGTTAAGTTTGGAAATACCCACATTACATTTTAAGAATTAAATACTGAAACATCAATTTACAAAAAAAAAAAAAAAAAAAAAGTTTTGCCACAAAAACTGAACAAATATTAACATAATTTTACTGAGGAAAATAGCCATTTTGCACTTGGTTATATCTATAGAAATATTTGAGATGTAAATGAATTTACATCTAATGAGATACATCACCCATAGTTCTGTTTTCCTGTAAAAATCAATGGGATAGGCCCCGACAATGACCATGCCCAAAATGCCGATGTGACCAGGAATCAGAGAAATTTTGTTCAGTAATGATGCTGTGTGCCGAACCCAATCATTTTCCAACCGCTTTTTCTGGATTCGTATGCCCATGTAGAGTAAATTTAGACCAATAAATGCTGAAAAATAAACACAATGGTAAGAATCATTTTTAATATATACTTATTCTATACAATCATCATCAAAGTTTATAATTGCATGATTGCCCACTTTATATTTAATAAAAATTCAAAATAAAATATTTGTGTATTCTTACATACGTTATTAAAATTAAAAATGTGATTGTTGTGCTTGCTTGTATATTTTTAAAATTTAGAATAAGATGTTTAAGTATACTTACACACGTTATTAAAATAAGAATGTATTTTTGTGTATCTGGTTGCATATTTAATAAAAATTCAAAATAAAATGTTTATGTATATTTACAGACGTTGTTAAAATGAAGAATGTGATTTGTGTGTCTAGTTATGTATTTAATGAAAATTAAGAATAAGATGTAAGTGTATACTTACGTGCATTATTAGAATTCAGAAAGTGATTTTTGTGTCTGCATACATATTAATTAAAATTCAGAATAAGAAGTATATTAGACTTATGTACGATATTAAAATTAATATCGTACATAAGTCTAATATACTTCTAATAATTAATTTTTGTGTTTGGTTATATATTTAATAAAAATTCAGAATAAAATGTTTATGTATACTTACATACGTAATTAAAATTAAGAATGTGTTTTTTGTGTCTGCTTGTATATTGTAGTGATTATTAATCCTAAGGTTCAAGAAGATTGGGAGATCGGTTTCTTTCTATTATAATTATTGTAATCTCTAAGCACCAATTATGTACATAAATTACTAATTCAAATTATGCAGAACTATATTGGGGCTCCAAACAGCCCATACAATCATTATCCCGCTTTAGCGATCAGGAGAGCTAATTACATCAGAGACATGAAAAACTCACTGTTCGCCGTCAAGAATTAAAATATAATCTCTGAATATATTTCCCATGATCCTATAAGATCTCATACTTTGAACGAGACATGCCGTCTTTTTAATTTCCGTGGTAATCTAATAAATTATTTCCAACACGTTTTTAATAAAAAATTCGGAATAAGATTATTTTTAAATTGCAACATTCTTCTTGTAAGAATGTGGATTTTTTGGATCTGCTTATATATTAAATTAAAATTTAGAATATGATTATTCTTAAATTGTAGCAATTATATTGCTGTATGACTATTCACATATTGCATTAAAAGAAATTATGTATATTCCTAACTGATTTTAACTATTAAATTTCTTACAAATTGTTGCCTTAAAATAACTATGCAGTTTCACAGCCTGACCATGCAACGAAGGCTGTTCAATGTCCTTTTTAATGTAAGTATTCCATAAAAACAGAAAATAATGACTTCAACCTTTTTTCGCTTACTTGTAAACAAACCTTTAAACTGTTTGTGCAGTGAATTATAATTCAAACTTTCCAAACATTTATGCTATTTTATTTAATATTTGAATGAATTGTGGTTTTCGGAGGTCATACAAGGTTATAAATATTTTAGTAATCATAATAATTGAATTGGTTTCGAAACAATGACGTCTTTTGTGTTAATAGCTACGTAATTAGTATGGATTCTGTATTCCAGAAAGATTGAAGAGAATTTATTCTTTCCAAAAATGTGAATAGAGTTCATCAGAATCTTTATAATAAATTACAATTCATTATACATTCCTTTCTAATCTTTCTCTTTCAAAGAGTTTCGAAATGATTTTAATATGTCTGTGAATTAGGAATTTAATAAGTTTACAGTCTTTTGCTTTATTAGACTTTGTAAAATAGTATTTTCAAAAAAAACTTCTAGGTTTGCCATTATTGTGGTAAATAGATGTAATGTAATAAAAGAGGAGTAAGGCTTGACGAAAAATAATGATAAGGTGCTGTATAAAATTAAAAGCGAAGTCATCTTACCAATAAGCGACGAAATCATAAGGAATAAATTGAATATTCCACTTTGAGGTGGACTCCCTGATACTTGACTGAAAAAGAATCAGAAGTTGTTCAAGATACATATATATACACAAATTCAAATAAAACATTTTTGCAAATAAATTCATGAAAATATAATCGAACTTTTAAACTATTCAAAATCACATGATCACAAACTTTAAACGTCATATCATAAAACAAAGAATAATTAGATCATTTTAAACCATTTTTGAGAGTTGGAGTGACAGTTTCCTTTCTAGAGTTGTATTTTGTTGTGTTTGACTGACGTTAAACAGAGCTGATAATTATTAATTCGATATCCTAATTGTTATTGGTTCCATTGTCTTGAGGAAAATGTCAATAATTTTCACATACTAGGATAATAATGATTTTTTCCCATTTAAATCTAATATCAGATATTATTCTTAATTTGAAGTATGCAATTATGTCAATCCTTTTTTGATCTTTCATTCGATTCCATATTTTGAGCAAAGCTTTAAGAAATGAAATTTTTATCATTTGTAATAGTAACTAAAAAGTTATTTTGAACAATTGAAACGAGGCAGAAAATTTGGAAATGAAGTGATCATAAAATGAAAAAAAAAAAAAATCTGTAATCATTTCCTACCAAAAAAAAAGTTTTTGACAAATAATTTATTAAAGTCTTGTACTTTATTGTTATAGATTCATAGCTGACTTAAGCTAGCTAATATTTTGAAAAATGTATAAATTATTCATTTCTTCTATAAATTATTCATTATTCAAATTAAATATTTCATTTCTTTATATAGTTATCATTTATCAAATTCATTATATATTGTTTTATATATAACTTATATATTATTACTTGTTTATGTAACTTAACTGATTTTTAAATTTCTTAACATAAATTTTTTTTCTTTTAGAATATCAAATACAAATATTTTCCTTCACTTGAAGCTCAAATGCAAGTAAATGAAATATGTTTAAAGCATTGCATTTGTTACAAAGATATTCCTATTGTATATAAGTTATCTTAAAGTGCTAGGAATTTTTTTAATTCGCACCGAAAAAATTACAAAAAGAATGCGTGTAAGTTTTTTTAGTGTTCGTAGCTGGTTCCATCATTCCTCAGGTTTCATATTATTGAAATAGCAACAAAATAATTATACTGTAATACACACAAAGCGAAAACGAAGAAAATCAAACTACATTTCTGAATACTTTTAAAAATATCTCACACGACTCAGCTAGATACTTATATTACATAAAATAATACAACCGATTAATAGTAAAAAACTGGACACTTTTCGCTAAAAACGAAAAACAAATATACATTATCATCGGTTATTAGATTACTGCGCTAAATACAAAGCATGATACATTAATATTACAATACAATTTTTGTTCCACAATTTGAGTCTTATTTTTTCAACATACAGATAAGATCACAACAGTGTATGACATTGCAACATTTTAAAAATTATCAGAAAATGTTGGTGATGAGATAAACTCTGAATTATATATATATATATATATATATATATATCATTATAAGTACTCTTATTGTCTGGTACTACAGGAAAAATTCTTTTAAGTAAATTACCTGACGAAAGGCAGGAAAGGACTGAGATTTCCTCTAGCTAGAACGATAAAATATGGCACGAATATGGTGGCCAACATTGTGAAAGACATGAGCATGGGCAGCCAGCTGCCCCCGATGAATTTATATTCTGTGTGCGCTTTGGAAGACGTTACTTGTACTGTAAAGAAACATATTAAGAAAATTCAAATTACAAATAAAAATATGAAGCGTTATATACCATTAAGAAATGAACATTTTAAAAGCACAAAATATCTGAGTATTTCTGCTACAGCTTTAAAAAATCATAATAAAAAACTATAGATAATGAATGATACAGATTTACTTTTAAACGAATTAAACATTGTTCTAATATCATGATAGAGGTGGCACTACGGAATGCTTCACCGAAAAATTGAGAGAAGGTTCGAAGTTAGAATAGTATCTACGTGTTGTGGGACAGGATCAAATATACTTTTAAAATGTTTTGAATATTACACATATTAATGTTGGTTTATTTGGTTTCGGGAAACACTAGAGTACGGCCTTCGAAAATTCAAAAACCGTTGAGAGAAATATACGTATATCTCTGGGTGGTGATCATATAGGGATGTCTTAAGAATAATAAATAAAAATTAAGTTTCTATCTCGATTGTTTTAGTCAGAATTAAAACTTTACGATACCACAGGATACTAATTAAAATTTTACGATAGTGCTTGTTACTTCAATCTTCCACTTCCTGAAACCAAACAAATCAACATTAAACTGCAATTTACATCATGTACATAAGGATCAGTTTTTATGCAGAATAAATTTTATCTATATATCTGTTTTTTCTTTGTTACAATTAAAAATTTACGATTCATTTTCAAACTTTATGAAGAAATAAAATTCTACGGCCATTGTTTGATTTCAGAAAGCCGTAGACTTACATTCCGTGCAATATCGTTAACTTATAATTATTATCCCGGATTATCCTAGAGTTTTAATTATTATCTCGGAGTATCGAAAAGTATTAATAATTACTAAAAATTATCGAGTAAAAAACGTTCATATTTATTATTCTTAACACTTCCATACATAGCTACCATCCAGACTTATATATTTCTCCCAGTGTTTCTTGACCTTTCGAAAGCCTTCACTGTAAAATTCAGCAGAATTTGAATTCTGTTTTCTCTATACTGCGGGTTACTTCAATCTATGATTTCTTAAAATCAAATAAATCAACATTAATAGCTGTAATATACATCATGTACGTAAAATCATTTGATATGCAGAATAAATATACCCGAATATCTCGGTTATTTTTAGTAATATTGCCATGAAGATCGTAAACTGTGATGACCCCGAGATAAAACACTCATCTACAGAACGAGAATTCCTAAGTTCTCTCTCTCAAAAACCAGTGTTGACAACATTAAAATTTATATAAATGTTTTGTTTGATTGTTTTCTGTTTTTCATTAAGAATCTAAAACCTTCAAGAACATTCTTTACATTTTGGGAGCAGTGCTCTGAAACATTCTACAGTAAATGTATAAAGCCATACATTCTCAGACTTAAAGAGAGTTCTCAGCCAAGTATATTATTTCATTTAGTTTATTAAGAAAGTACGTTATTAGAATATTGATTGTGTCGTTAATTTCAACTTTCTAAAACATCTACATGACAGTTTGGTGAAGGCGCTGGGTACAACGACTGATACATCCTGAAACTGGGCACTGCTTTAATGAGAAGTAATCGGCTTCAAGGTAATCATTCAAGGTAATTGCTCAGCTAGAATCATTGCGTTTTCTCAATGTACCGTGTGTGAAGTAGACATAGATGTACGCATAAATTTCAGACTATTAATATCTAATTCTCTACCTTAAATCAGTCTAATTTTCAAAGATTCGTAAACGTACATTAAAAGTATTTACTTAGTAAGAAATGAACTATAAATGATTGACAACACCATTTTAAGTCGCTTATAAAAACACAGAGTTAAATGCTATTGAAAACCAGTATCGTATCAATGTTTGATTTTTATAGAAATGGAATGATTATTTTTTGCCGATACAATACTTTCTAAATATTCTCAATGAAAATGTTTCTTAAATATTTAACACCAAATAACGAATTTCACTTGTGTTTTTAAAATTTTAGATTTTACTAGACTGTTAAATAGATTCAAATTGCCTTTCAAAATTTGATAAAATTAAGGATAATTTTAAATTACATCTCGTCAAATAGTAATCCAAAAATTATTCAAATTCAAACAAATTTTTTAAACTGCATAAAACTGTAAGAGCGACTCTTTTCCTAACGAAATAATAAATTATTTAAAAGATGTTATACGAAACCTTTCTTTTTTTATATTTATTGTTTGTTAGACAGAAGTTACATGTTTAAAATAATTTTCATTGAAGTATTTATAGAAATAAAATTCTCCTCGACCACAGAAGTAAATATTAGATTTTCTTCCTTAATTCTTTGGAACTCTTCAAAACCTGTAAAATGCGGTTTGTAATCTTACATCATTTTCTTCACAAGAAATTAAAGCTTCTTTTTATATTGAGCCTTCAATGTCATCAGTATTCCAAATATATATAGGTAGTAGACAAAATAATAGAAGTAGCTAGTATCTGAATTGTTATTTTTATTTTAATATCGTGTTGGTCCATCATAAGCATTAGGAATTAATAAGTATTCAACATGGAGTAAATGTATGACAATCCCTCGAATAAGATAATAGTATTTTATGCCATTCTTCCTGTAAAATATCTCACAATTTAGCACGTGATTATGGTGGTAGAAATCATCCTCTCACTTGTCACGCAAGATATTCCCATAAAGGTTACAAACATTAAAGAGTGATTTAACATTGAAAATAAAGTTCTCAAAGTAAGCAAATTAACACATCGATCAATAACTCCCGAGTCTAACATTGAAAACAACATTTTTTTTGCAAAATTTTTTTTTATTCATCAACATAACACCTTTTGTTAATCACCTTTTAGGGTGATACAATCGTTCCAACGCTTTTCCAAATTTTTTTTTTTTTTTTTTTCGCAAGAAATCTTTTTTGTTGCGAGTAAATAGCGATAAACAGCTTTCTGAATCATCGACTCGTTGCTGTTTTTGTTCCATCGAAAGCAATCGCGGCACCCACTTGGAAAAAACCTTTTTCACTTCACTTCAAAAAACCTTTTTCCTGGTCCGATCGACGTAAAATTTTGACACGTTTCAAGCAAAGGTTAGTACTCCAGTAAGACCTGGTTACTGGTTTACTACGAGCGCCATCTCTGGGTTAGTCTCGGGAGTTATTGATCGATGTGTTATTTTTTTATACAAATCAGTCCCAATTTGCTTCAATAATTGGAGAAATTAGCAACCCTTTTTATAGAGAATGATCTCTCAATAACTCTCTGGATAATTTACAAGGCAATTAAATATTTGTTTAGCACCATCAAAAATTGTAGCGGTAAGTAGTCTTAATACCGATTTCAGGATAACTAAATCTATCGAGAGAGAATTAAGTCATGATAATACTACAAAAAATTATCAAGAGATATCGAGTGAAGAAGAAATTTTTAGTCTGTTAAATAATAAGTAATTTCTAATAAATGTTCCCTAAAGTTACAGAAATTATATAATAAAATTTTTCATTATTGCACGTTATTTTGTTTATGTAAATAAAAATGAAATATATATATATATATATTTATATACACACACATATATATATATATATATGTGTGTGTGTGTGTATATAATTCTCGGGTTTTTTTGTACGTAATGTGGGTTTCAAATATAACTTGAAGTTTTCGTAGAACCCATTAATAACGTATTTTGTCTACCATTTGTATATGTTACGAAAAGATACCCTTCTATGTAAACATAAGTTTCCTCAATTATGCATTGCTACAAACATCTAAACATATATTGTCCTTAAAACCAGATACCCAATTTCAAAGCGATTTCGTTACTTCTCCTAATTAAAATGCAATCAGAATGATGTTATTTCTAATGCAGGAAAAAAATAATAATCCAAAATTTTCTTTGAACAATAAGCCTTCTACAAAACTATATTTGAACCAGCTTAAAGAGAAGTAATTGCTTGATGTTTAAAGGGTAAAAAATGAAGAAAATCAATTACCCTAGATAGCGAAAATAAAAAATTTCCTATCTCAGTTCATCTCTAACATCATATCGATGCTATTATCAAAAAAAGAATAATATTACACCTTCACAATAGAATATATCAAGAACGAACTAGCGAAGGAAAGTCATTTACCTAGCATTTATATTGTTTTGTTAAGTGTAAAGAAACATAAAATCGAATCCTAGAAAAAATGACATTGAATCAATTAGCATTCCAGCTGCGTATTCTTAAACCTTTTCTCTTGGTTTACAGTGACAACTGACTGAATACGTTTTTTTTTTTAATACCCTTGAACAATCATTCTTTTATATATCATTTTCTTATATATAGAAGGAAAGATTTATGAATGAACAGAAGTGGTAGAGTTTAATATATTTCACGATGCAGTTAGAATTTCTAATTATTTTTGCAAGTTCAAATACATCTAGTTGTAATTACTACATAATTAATTCACTTTAACGATTTTTTTTCTTCATATTTAAATGTCGAAATTTTAGTAAATATATGAATTTTTTGCGAATTATTGAACAATATGAAATAATAGCTTTGTATAACTTATGTTCTTTTTTTCCTTTGATTTTATTCATAAAGCAGCGGATTGATAGCAGTGTACATATATCATCAATGTAATGGAATTTTATTATTCTAATAAAGTTAGAATAAGGAACAAGAACTACAAATTGAGTTCTTTGATATATTTTCGACGCATTTAGAGAAACATTGAATAAGTATGAAGATATTTATAAGAATACCTATTTAACGTAGATAATAGGAATAAATAAAAACTTCACAGATTGGATGAGTGGAATTTTTTTTATCTTAATCGAATTTTTGTAAAAACCGAATTAATTTCATTCAACAAATGAAAAACATTTGTTGAACTATATTATTCAATAATATCGAATTTTGGACATAAATAAATGAGTAGCTTTATAATCAAATAAATATTTTCAAAAAAAAAAAGCCAGTAAACATTTTTTTCTTTAAGAACGTGTATTTCGAATATGTATGTACTGGACATAATCTTATTATTTTAATTCTGAGTACTGCATTTATTGTTGCGACATAAGCATACAAATCGATACATTTTGAAAAACGAAACATTTAAAAAATTAGTCGTGATAAGTAAATAAAAAACAAAACCTAAAAATAATACAGACGAATATAAAACCAATGTGAAAATTATATTTATTTTCTCTTGAGAATAGAAAAAAATCTCTTGAAGTATATAAAAACAAACTTTAACAATAAACTGGGATTATACTCTGTAAAATTATTCCATATTTGTATGATTTTTTATTGAGGGTAATCGCACATTTTTCTTCCGTGTTCTATAAACCGAAGGAAACACTGAGTTATTTTCCCTGATCGTTACGACACTGAACGGGAAAGAGCAAAGTAAGGAAAATAATTTTATTCTTCCTTAGAATGTTTTACAAAAGCTTATTCATGCTAGAAATATCCTTTAAAAATCATTGTTCATGCACAATTCTCTTGTAAATAATTGGGGTTGTTTGTAAATTCAGGAAAAGTCATTGGAATATTTTTAAATTGAGATATTTTTTAGTTCTTCTCGAGTTGCAATACCTGAAATAATCCAAAAGTTTATGCAAAAATTAATTTTACATGAATAAATCACTATTTAAATTTTCATCGGATAGACAATACATCTCCTTCAAACAAAACCGAGAAATACTACATGCTTCAATGAGATTCAAATGTTGATGGAAAAGTAGGATAATAAACTCAAACATGTCTTGAAAAATTGATAAAAATAAATGAAGTCTCAAGCATTTTTAAAAGCGCACTTTAGGGTTCAATAATGCACACGAAATACGTCATTTGTTTTCAAAAACATCACATGTTTTTTAAAAGATACTCTTGAGTATAAAAAGAGTTAACTACACGAAGAACATAAAAATGAAGGTAGAAAGATAGACTCATATATATAGAATAATAAAAAGCGAATTTAGAAGATACGTGATTAAATCTAAATAAGCTATTTCAATTCTTTGATACGTGACAAATTTATTTGTAGCTTAATTCTATGACTATGCACATACTTGTGTACTGAATAATGAAATGAAGGCCGTTTTTAAGCGTATTTTCACATAACACGATTAAGTCAAGCATATAGTTACCTTTAATACTAGTAACAATTTTCATTTTCCTTCATAGCATCCTAATCACTTATTGTTAATCAAAATACTAAAATTTATTCATTTCACGAATGTATGAATAAAGTAATTTAAAAATGTTTAACATTTTTAGAAATTTGAAGTTTTGATTCAGAATACTTGATGACCGCAACGCGGTTATAATTTAAATCTAAATATAGCGCTGAGAACGTTTGTATATGTTCTAAATTTAGTTTCACATAAAAATAATTTTTATATTCGCTGAATAAAAATTATGCTTTTTGAAAACTTCAGCAGGAAAGTTATAAAACATATATAAGATATCACCAGAAAAATAATTAATTGAGAGCTATAACTTTTAAAAGAACTCCGGCGAAATGAAACACCCAGAAAACAATTTTGTATTCAATATAGCAATGTAAATGAAGTAGTATTCTTCAAAATGTCTTACATTTAATTCAACTTGAAAATCTGCTGAAAAACTCAGACAATAGTCTTTGAAATTTCACGAGAAGAAACTCTATTCGGTATATTTCATTCATACATATCAAATATTTAGTATCTTTGAAAATTAAAAGAAATATATGCAACAGAACTGTGTAGTAAAAAATTGTTCATTCATTTCTAGCGTTCAGTATTTTTGAAATTTAAGGTAAGTATGAGAAAAAGCGCTGTGTTACAAAAATTGTTTATAGTCGTATCTCATAATTTTTTTCCTTTGCTTCAAAACACGAGAACTGTTAAATAAAATTAATTGTATTTTATAATAATTTTCACGTTTACGTTTTTTATGATGACCTTGTACACAAATTGCGCTTTTACATATTTATTATGTGCCCTAAAGGAAATAAAAAGTACTGCGCAACAATCTTCGGAATACTTGTTTGTGTGTAGTAAACAAAGCTGCTATATATGCATTTATTTACTTGATCTAGTGCGGTGTGATTACGCTTATCTATGATATCATGTCAGATGATTTTGCAGAATTTCTCTTAACCTTTCAGAGTAAATCTTAATCTAACCAATCTATTAATATTCTAGACCTTGCCGAAAATTCCACTTTTAAGTTATGGAATAATTATCTTCACTTGTTGATGCAACTTATGCATCAGTTTATTTCTAATATATTAATTATGCTAATATCTTAAAAAACTTCATGTAAAAGTGGATCATTTACTTCTGAGAATAACCTTGAAAATTTTCGCTGCGGTTAGATCGGTATCTGTATGCAACTTGTCTGTTTCTAAACAGAAATCTAGTAACCTTGAATTAACTGAAGGTCTAAAAATACTAAGCTATTTTTTTAAAAAAATGTGAGCATACACACAATCTCTGAAATTAAATATGACCGCTTATCATCTTCAGAAAATTTTAAATCCTTAAAGTACTTAATTAAAATTATGATTAAGCAGCACTCTCTCTCTTTGTATTATTAAAATATAAAACAGAATTTCTAGCTAATACTGTTTTAATTTAGCCAAATCGCGCAACAAACTGAAAGAACTTGAACTGTTATAAATGTGACAAATGATTCAGTTTTTTTTCAATAATCGAATTATTTCATTTTGTAAAGAACAATATAAAATTTGATCTCTTAATATGCATGTTTGCCCATATTTGCTCATGTTTGTATAATGGTATAATTAATTTTGTATCATCGTTTTTTGCTATGTATGTATATGTTATAAAATTATTTGTATTTCTTAATTCAAAGCAATTTGTACAGTCACGAGAAGATTCATACGCTTAAATGCCCAGCTTTTAATGAAATGTATAAATAATTTATCTTTGTTCAATAAACGTCTAAAAGAAATTACTGTAGAACTTTCACACTCGAAATTGCAGTCGTTGTAATTTATCAATTCAACAGGAAAAAGGTAAAATACCGTATACCCTCTATAATCCGGAAGTTTCAACTTTCTGATACTGACAGTAATCCGGCGTTTTTACAAAGAAAAATTAGAACATAGTAAATTAGTTTCTATGTTTTCTACTTCAATGAAATAATGTAAGCTGTCAATGCAAAGCAATACGTTTAAATGCGTTATTATTAGTGATTTCCAGTATTCCTGCATTTTCGGCAATCCAGCGGTGCTCTGATCCAATATCTGCCGGATTACCGAGTGAGTACTGTAATAAAAATTTCATGATCAAATAATTATGAATTCCATGTGACGTTTCATATAATATGGACTCCATGAAAACTAATTTAGCGATGTTAGCATTAGCGTGTTAAAGATTTTATCGATAAAGTGATTATTTTAGAATGTATTGAATTAAGCATTTTTAACTAATATTCTTTGAATGGTATTTCTTTATAATGTTCAGTCGTTTTAAAAGAGCAAACTGAAGCATTAATAATTTATCTGATTTTCCTTTGAAAATGGCGATGTTCTATAATGATGGCATTGTTCTAAAATTAGGCAAAAAGAAAAGTGAAAAAAAAATGAAACGCGTCCTTTTTATTTCAAATCTTATCTTTGTTACAACATTTTCATCAGAAAGAAAATCTGGTCCAATATCTGCTGGATTATCGAGAAATACTGTACTCATGAAATTTTTTTTTGAAAATCATTATAACAGTCAAATCTTTTCTGGTCTATAAGTTTTATTTATTTAAAACATTTACGCTGTTAAACTTTAATTCATTCAAACTTTAAACATTACCTAGTGCTTTTTTTCTTGTTTAAAATTGCTTATCTTGCTATCTTTCCAGCTTTATTTTTATTCAAATTATTCTTTGAATTTAATGAATATATACGGTATTTAAATACGGTTTAATCACATGTATTAGGAACTTGAACAACAATAGGCAATTATAGCAATTCAGGCAGTTATACAACAAAACAAAAATATATAGTTCTTCTTATTAATATTATACCTTTCTTCGTTTGAATCATAATTGAATTGAATGATTACACACACACACAGTGTGATTTTCGCTCTCATTTTTGTTATATCATTTCAAGATTTTATTCAGTTTTATCTATTCAACTACTTCTGAGGAGTTTTCGAATCACTTTCTGAGGTTTATGCAAATAGGAAATATAGAGAAATGTATTTTCTTGTTTGATTGAGTAAATTTTCTAACTATGAGGTCCAAAGGAGGAACGATAGACAATATTGAAAAAAGTTGGCAGTTAAGATTAGAGGGATAGAGAATACTATTGTAATTAGTTGAACTGAAACCACAAGTAGATTTTGCAATTCAATTATCTGTTACTTTGTCTCCGATGTAGATTTTGCTATCAAGTCTCGATATTGACTTCAATTTTGTTACAGTTGCAACTTGAGAATTTTACTTCTCCTCAATATACTTGTAATGAGTACAATCCGTTCCCCTGGAGTAGAGATTCGTTATTCTTCTCAAATTGTGAGCTAAAATGATGAATAAAAGAAGGGTTAAGGTCTTAATCTGATTTCTTGAGGGTTTTTAGTAAAACATGGACATATTCGGTAAAAACGAATTAAGGATTTTCATAAAGACTCTATAACAAAGTATTTTTACATGTGTAATGACTTGTGACATTAGACTATTCGCTATTTTCTCTTCACTAACCTCGGGAACCTTTTGATAATTTGAATTGCATACAATTACAGCTCCTTGCCAACCAAATGAAACGTGATTAGGTAAATTAGATGAAGATAAGAAATGTAATGAATTGAATTAGAGTCACTGTGATATACAAACGAAATGGATAACTTAAAGGGAAGAGCAGGGAGGTAGAGAATAATGACAAACTGTGGTAGATATTTGTAAATTGAATTGAATCAAGTAATTAATCGTTTAAATTGAAGTGGCTCCTAGTTAGAATAATAAGTGTCGAAACAGTTATACACAATAATTGTGCGAATCGGAGCAAATGATTTGGTAATCTAACACATTATTATTAGAATATAAACTAATATTAGCTGAGATGAGAAGGATTCGAGAGAGAGAGAGAGATCTTGTGCATATTCTTTAATAGATAATAAAGTGTGTCATTCTTCTCTTACATATCTTCAACTGAAGTTTTGAACTTATTGACTTTTAAATTAGCCTTTAAGATTAAGCCTTAAATTAGGCTGTAGAGTTAAATAATGAAGATAATACGTCACAAAGTTAGTTATACCTACTAACTACAAAAATTGTTCTTTTTCTCTTACAGAATCTAAATAAATCCAAAACATTCATATATTTATTGTTATTGTTTGCTTAAGCATTCTATGTTTGGTTTATTACTTAACTGGATAGACAGGTTAAATATAGTAATCTGTTTTAAATACTTGTGGATTAATTTATCTATTTTAAATAATTACAAACAAGAGATAGTTATATAGAATTCTTTCTTATGAGTGCCACTTGTATCTTTTTAAATGCTAATAATCTTAAAAATTTATTTACAAAAATATTCACCTTCATATCTTATGCATAATTATAAAGCCCATTTCATATTAAAGTAGTTCGTTAAAATGCATTCATTTCAAAAAGATTTAACTATCTTACATTTTGAATTAGATTTCTATTTATCTGCCTTTTAAAAAAAAATATAAACAGCACAACTCCTTTTTATCAATGTCCTTTTTTTACTCAAGCCAAAATCTGGTTTGATATTTATTGCATTCGAACAGTCAACAAAGCTCTTAAAAATGTAATCTGATGTTCTTCAATAATCTATTTTTTTAAAGTAATTTTGAATTTGTTTCTGGTGCTTTATTTCTTATTTTATATTTTTTAAACACTTATGGATCTTGTTTACGTAAAAAATAATTCTTACGGGGAAGGGAGAAATTGATTCCCTTAATATCTAATAGATTCCTTTATATACAAATTTATTATGTTTATAAATTATAACATACATCGAGGTAACGTAATGTACAAATCTGTAGTTTCAGGTAAAAATTATCCGATTTACAAGAAAAAGTATGTAAAAATATAATTTATTTTTATTGAAAAATGAACAGTGTATGACATGAAAATATACATGAGAGTTTTCTGAAGTTTTAATTTTTTCTAATGAATAACCAAGATATCTGTACAAAGTTTACTCCGTATATTAAAAGATCCTTATAAATTATAGCTATTAATGATGATTTGTTTGGTTTCAAGAAAAATTAGATTGAAGTAAATCGCCATTTGGATAAAATAGAGTTCAATCTGCTGATTTCTACAATGAAGGCCTTCGAAATAGCCAGAAATGCTGGGAGAAATAAATAACTCTGGATGATGATTCAGCAGAGAAGTCTTAAGAGTAATAAATAAAAATTAAATGTCTATCTCAATAATTTTAGTAATAATTAAAGCTTTACGATACCCCGGAATAATAATTAAAACTCTGATACCCTAATGGTTACTTCTATCTATGGCTCCCTGACACCAAACAAATGGATTCGATTTACAACACCATGAATATAAGGATCAGATAATATGCAGAATAAATTTTATCTAGATATCTCTGTTATTTCTTAGTTATAATTAAAACTTAAAGATGCCTCCAAGTTCTTTAGGAACAAATCAAATTCCTCTGAAAATACTAGACACCAGTGATAGCAAAAAAAACCATTATGAGCAAATTAAAAACTCTGAACGTTCGAAAGTCTGCCATCATATATTAATGAATTTTATTGTGGGAAAACCATTCACCTTATTTTCTTCTTCAAGGACTTCTCCCTGTAGAAAATCATCTTTAGAGGGCACATTGATGGATACACACGCTCTGGTTCGTTAGCCCCTGCCTAGCAAGTTTTTCAACTGTCATTGTGAAATGTCAAGACTGCATGTTAGGCATTTAAAAGGTCGCCTTTCATGCAGATAAGAAATTATTTATTCAAATTTTATTCTTCTTATTTGTATTTATTTTACTATTTTATCGTTTATATATTCACCAAAGCATTCAGCTTATCCAATACAAGCATTTGTTCAAAATAAATTTTTTTTAGAATTTTGAGGGGTCGATCAAGAGCAAAATAAAATGTGATTTTTATAACTGATGACCTCTTAGTTTTCGATAATCTTGAGAACAAAATGTAAATGAATTCAGAAACTTTTGATGAAATTGAGATAATCTGCTATTAATATTCATAAAAAAGAATTCTTTGTCTTAATATGAGATAGGTAAAGCCGTCAAATGATAGAATCGTTGATTTCCTGCATGAAATACCCATGGACTAACAAAAAATATACAGTATTTTGAAAGCATATATCAAAAACCGTGGCGCATAGGAGGATTGCAAGCGGCGTTTTAGTCAATTTTGAGTAAACAATCGTAGAGTCACGTTTTGAAGCACAGTTTTGCGAGAGCGTTTTGTGTGTTTTATTTTGGGTACGATGTTCGTAACAGTGATCTATTTGTTCTGATTCAACACTTTTCAGAGTTTTGTATTTTTCTATATTTTTCAAATTATTTTTATCCTCTACAATGCAATATAAAGTGAGCATAAGAAGACCAGAAAGTGGTAGTATGCATGAATTTAATGAAAAGTGGGAAAATGGGGTATTATTTAGAGTATATTCATTAGAGGAAAACCGTTTTACATTGTTATAATAGAAGACATGGCCTTGATAGACACTATAAAAAGCAGCATTAAAATTACAAAGAAGAAAAAGTGTTCTTGCGTATGTGTTGCGAAGAGGTTAAGTGACGAAGAAAAAGAAAGATCAAATTCAAGTTCCAAGCTGATATTTTTCTCAGTGCCAACAACTGTAGTCCAGAGTTATCTTCACCTAACAAAACTCTCACGAAGCACCATCACGAAGTGATCCCCCTCTCGAACAGATCATTCCTGACTATTGTAGATTGGTGCTTCATTGAGCCGATGTAAATAAATTAATTTAACTGCTTAGTTAATTAATTTTAAGGTTTTCCTTTTCTTCCACTAAGCAAAGCAGGTTCAATCCTTTTATCTCCATTTATCAACCCCAAACCATGAACGTAAGTTAAACTAAAAAGTACTCGAGTTATAAGGCGCATTTGAACTCGTCTGTCTAAAATTTGGCGCATGATATACATTTAGTCACAAAAGTAAGTATGCAACTCATAGCTTAAGTGAAAAAGCTCTAGTTCTCAAATAAATATAAGAAAAATATTATTTTGGAGAGTGTTGTTTATAGCTTCTGATTCAAGTCGTAAAGTAATGAAAAATAAACCAAATCATTATATTTTAAAAAAAACCTTTAAGAGTAATTTTGTTAACTACCAGTAGAAATTTAAATCACAAAAGTATGTATGCACTATGAATTTTTGACTTTTAAATAGGCTGAATGAAACTTCTCGAGTGATTTTTCGTATTTCAGTGATAAGTTTAGCAGTTCTGCTACAAAGCTTGTAAGTTTGAGCTTTAAATACATCAACAATTCGCCAATGCCTCCACGTGGAAAAGAATTATCCAAAGATCTAAGGGATGCAATGATAAAGCTCTATAAGGAAAGCAAGTTCCAAAGGCAAATCGCTAAAATCATAGGCAGAAGTCCTGCAACAGTGCAAAAAATCATTGAAAAGTTCCAGGCTGAGGGAAATACTCTAAACAAGCCAAGAACAGGACGACCGCCCATTTTGACGGATCGAGAAAGGCGAAATATTGTTGGAAATGTGAAAAAAAATCCGATGATTAGCGCACCAAAATTGACAACTGATGTGAAAAACAATTTTGCGAAGTCATGCAATCCTGAAACAATTCGCCGTGTGTTACGGAAGGAAGGATACCCTGGTCGAAATATGCGAAGAAAACCATTTGTAAGCAAAGTGAATCGCAAAAAGAGAATAGATTTTGCAAAAGAAAATGTAAAGCAGGACACAAATTTTTGGAATTCCGTGATTTTTTCGGACGTAAGTAAATTCAACATCCACGGGTCAGATGGACACCAAAAAGTTTGGAGGAAAGCAAATGCAGCTCTAGAACCAAAGAACATGAGAGGAACTGTAAAACACGGTGGTGGTTCGATTATGGTTTGGGGTTGCATGGCAGCAACTGGAGTAGGAAATTTAGTTATAATCGACGGAATAATGAATCAATATAGCTATTTGAATATTTTAAAGAATAATCTAAGCCAAAGTGCTTCTAAAATGGGACTCGGTGGATCCTTCACTTTCCAACAAGATAATGATCCCAAACATACTGCTCGGGTTGTTCGGGAATGGCTGCTATATCACGTGCGAAAACAGCTAAAAACCCCACCGCAGTCACCTGATCTTAATCCCATTGAACACTTGTGGGATTATCTCGATCGCCAAATTAGAAAACAGATCAAAACTAAGAATGATCTAAAAAAAGCCCTTTTGGAAGAGTGGCAGAAAATACCATCTTCTGTCACTCAAAATTTAGTAAAATCAGTGCCATCTAGATTGAGAGCTGTTATAAAGGCCAAAGGCTATCCAACAAATTACTAATTTTTTTGAAAAATTGTAAAATTTGCAATATTAATGTCTTTGTTTTTGTTTGCATACTTACTTTTGTGATGTAAATTACATCCTATTTTAAGTTAAGCTCATCTTGCTAATTAAATATTTGTACTTTTCAGATATTTTTCATTTTGTAATTAAGCTAGATTTTGCTGTAATCGAAATAAATCGTTAATTTGAAAACTCTAATATTGTAGGTCTGTTTTTTTTCATAGGACATCATCACATACACTCTGCATACTTACTTTTGTGACTAAGTGTACAAAAGATTGGCCACCCCTGGCTTAGATGATATAAAAAAGATTATAATAAGCATTTTATATATATAAATGTTTAATACATGTGAAGAACTCGATAAACGATTTTAAAAAGAAATACAAATTACGAATACAAACTTACTAATAGAAAAAAAAGTATCTTAAAACTTTTGTGTAAGACAGAAATTTAACAGTTTTAACAGTAAAAAAGCATTTGCATTTAATTTGTTGCATATCACTTAAATACACTACTAAACTTTTTTAATGGGGTGGCTAAAGTGAAATATGTAAACAACTGTATTTTGATAAAATGGATTCTCTTGACGATGTTTAAACTTATTATTATTAACAAACAATTTATATTTAGGATATTAGTTGTTATTGAAGTTGCTTCATTTTAAATGTGTACGGGTTAAAGTCTTGGTTCTTTAGTAAATAAAATTATGTTTGCTCAGATAAAAAGCTACGAATGTTTCACACTGAGAAAATTAATATAATGCATTTGATGAATATATGTTATACATTATGCTTGCTAATGAATATATTCATGACGCATGTGTAAAGCAGAATTGCTGATTCAGTTACAGCCGCATCTATAATTCATTCACCTGATGTTCGTTTGGGTTTATGTCTGGTTTTTCCGTAAACATACTTGTATTATCGCACATTAAGGATTTCGAAAGTTTCGCCATCAGGAAAGTAAACAGAGTATTTTTAAATAACTAATGAGTTAATGAATTTTTTTTCTCTCGGGCGTTTGAGATATAAAGGCATGCATGAATCGCTGAGTCTTCTCCATTAAAACTCTTGCGCAAGAAGTAAATTGATGTTATGGAAAAATAATATAATAATATATTATTGCTCAAGTATAAACATCGATGGAAAAACTGATTTTTGTAAATGTCTCTCAATTATACAATTGTAGTATTCTTGAATTGTAAAGAAATTTAAGAAAGTAATAAGCGATAAAACAATTTCGTACTCATGAATGTAGAATTAACGTAATGCATCTGTAAAATGACCACAATTAGAGATTGGAACAATCATCTCAACAATCAAAGGTGATCAACGTATGGAACTAAGCTTACTATATTGATTCGTGCCTGTTTTATACTTTTTAAAGCTCCTTAGAAATGTAAAAAATCAAACATTATGATCATAGTGAAATAATATAACAAAATCATTCAAAATTATATATTTATTATTTTCGAATGCATTAATTATTTTTCTGAACAAAAGGAAAAGTTTCTATCTGTTACGTAATTTAATATACGAAAATAACTTAATTTACTGATAATTAATTTGGAATATATATCACATTATTAAATCTAGAATTTTTTCTAAAGGAAATGAAATAATTACTTCATGACTAACTATATTAGTATAGCATCTTCAGCAAATTGGTTACAAAGTAAAAAGCTATTCTAGAAATTAATCTTGATGTATCAAGATTAGAAATTAACGCAAAATTTTGCTTAACCAATCAAAAAAAATTAATCAATAAAAATTTCATCACAAAGCTATAAACCTAAAATTTTATAATACTCTACGAATCGTTTTTGTATTGATTTTAAGATGAAGAAAGAATAAAAGTGTTTAGGGGGCAGAGAGAGAGAATGTTTGAATACCGTTTCATCTTTATGTTTCCAAGTACAAAAAACCCAATAATTCAGTTCCATATTTTTGAATTAGGATTTTACCTCAAAAATATCTGTTGTGTTTACAATGTATAACAGAAATTATGACAATCTCTTTCCCTATTATCATGATATGAAACTTCCAAATAAATTTCGTGTACTTTGAAAAGAAATTACTCTACAAACCATTTTATTCCTTATCATTCTCGTATTCAAAGGATATGAACAATTAAAGCAACTTTAAATATTTTTTTCAATCTGAAAATATCTATTTGTCTATGATGAATATCACTATGGGAGATATTATAATCCTTTAAATTTAAATTACTAAATTTGTTGGAATTTATAAAGCCAATGGTATCACATTTTTACACAAAGAAAAATTTTAAAAAATAAAATAAAATTTCATTTAAAATGATAATTTTAATACTTCATTTAGCACAATCTCAGATATGTTCCCAAAGTAATTAAAACTGTTCAGTTCAGGTAAAATACTTAACAAACGTGAATTTTTTTCAATATTTTACAGTGAAAAAATATAAGTCTATTACACATCTACCTCAATTTTCAGCAATATTCAATTAAACATTCAGGACATACAATAGCTAGTAACTAAAATGAAGCGAATAATTTGTCACGTTGTGCTATATTCGCGATTTTCTCTTCACTAACCTCGGGGATTTAATAATAATTTGAATTGCATTTGATTACAATCTCTTCCCAGCCAAAAAGAAGCTTGATTAGGTAAATTAATTATGATAAAAGTGATACGAATTAGAGATTGATATAAAAATTAAACAGAATTGATGCAAATGAAGGAAGAAAGAGGATAACAACTTGTTGATAGAGATTTATAATTTCGAATGAAGCACCTAAATTAAATTTGTGGATTGAAGCGAATTCAATTTAAAAGCATTTAGCTACGAATCTACTTTTAGTGAGGATTGTTGAATTTAGAAAGAGTGATTTGGTAAGATAAGATTTTATATTAAATTATAATCTAACATTGTTGAGTTAATTGGTATTGGAGAGAAAGCGACTTTACTTACTCTCCAGTGATTAATTATAAAGTAATTTAGTTTGTTCTTACGTGTCTTCAATTGGAGTTCAGTGGTTATTGACTAATATATTAGCTTAAGATATGGCGCAAGAGCTGAACAATGCAGGATAATTGTTAGAAATGTAAAAAGCAAATAAATAATACTGTGGAACCACATTATCGATGAATGCGAATATTTCTGTTAAGAATATTATGAAATCAGTTGCTTCAATCAGTTATTGTCAGTTTCTGTTAAAAATATTAAGAAACTTACATTTCATTATCCAATTAAGTTTTAATTTTCAATAATAGAACTAATATTCAAGTACCAGTTTTAGTAACCATAGATTTCCATTTAAGAATCAATCTAAAAATGACGAACTTAAATCAAGAAATTATTCTCAGACATGAAAAATAAAATACGTTAATCTCAACTGCTTACAGGTATTTACCTATTCTTCAATTCCTATATTCCTTATAATTTGTTTTTTTATGGTATTCAAAAAAAATTGCATTATCTGTTAAGAAGTAACTCTACTTTTGTTAGTCATACAATTTCAGAATGTAGCTAAACCTTGAAAAATATATTTGATGAAAAGTTTGAGAATTTTAGATTTAATTAACCATGATTAAATATCTAACCCATATCACAGTATTTCATGCATTTCTGCGCTAATTAAAAAATATCATCTTTAAGAATCGTGAAGACTTTTCATTCAAAATTCATTTTTTGTTCCGTAGAATTTAACTTCTGACATGCATTTAATCGTATTTTTTTACTGTAACTTCTTTAATAATTTATTTATAACAGTGAACAGTGGCGGATCCAGAAAAAATAAGACAGGCAGAAGGGGGACACACAAAATCTGAGACTTAATTACAGTGTTTTTATAATAGTCCTTTTTTTAATCACGTGCTTTAAAATCTTCTTCAGCATCCTTATATGAACTAATTTAACTTTTAAATAATTTATTTATAACTGAGAGTGGTGGTGTATCCAGAAAAAAAGTTGACAGGGGGGAAGGGGTACACAGAAAATCTGAGACTTAATTGCAATGTTTTTATGATAGTCATTTTTTTATCACGTGCTTTAAAATCTTCTTCATTATCTTTATAACAAGGTAAAGATGTAGTTACCAATTTTCCTAATTTACTACTACGATTTCGAACTCCATCAGTCTCTTCAAACAACATACCCGGTCTACAAAACCCATCATCAAATTTAGGATTGTAGTCATGAAAATTCTTTTTAAACCAATATTATTTTAAAATAACCTTTTTTCCTTCCTTGCGGTAACACAAGGAAATTCGTAATTTTCATTTGGTACCCATATATCATACTCGTATATTATATCATTCTTCGTCGAATTTTATATCCGTTTTG
Organism: Nephila pilipes; assembly: GCA_019974015.1. NCBI lineage: Eukaryota > Metazoa > Arthropoda > Arachnida > Araneae > Nephilidae > Nephila > Nephila pilipes. The sequence goes on along the minus strand of BMAW01098368.1, from coordinate 415,805 downwards.
TCGATGTACAACAACCCAATATCTGAAATGTAATCACAATCAGCAAACTTGTGTCGATATTAGGAGTTGAATTAGTAGAACCTTCTTTAAAATTTTCAGCTGCAGACAATAAGGTATGGTATTCTATATGAATGCGAACATTTTCAGTCGCTGGGCAGGAACTGACATGAGCGGAATCATAATTTTTTTTTCATGACTTGACTGTGTTTATTTCGTTAATTATTATTACTTACTTAATCCTCTCTGTCTGACTCTCTCTCTCTCTCTCTTAATCTAAAAATAAACTAAATATTATCTCAGCAATCAACTTCAAATTGAGAACTAAAAGCTCACAGTACATAGGTAGCTTGGTTCTAAGTCAAAAAACAATAAAAAACTCAACAAACAACTTTGAAGTAAAATAACGAAATATATATTTTTAAATTTGGTTGAGATTTCCTGTTCAGGAATATTATTATATTTGTACGTGAAATTATGCCGGGAGGTGGGGAACGGACTTCCTCCTACTTTCCTTGGATCCACCACTGACTATAAATAATTTTATAAGCTGCGGTCAGTAAAAAATATCGAACAAATAATCTTTGGAGAACATGCTAGATTAAAAACATTGCGTATTCAATTCGCTGAAAATGTTCGAAGCAACAGTCATCGATTACAACATTTTGCTTAATGAGATTCATTATATTGTGGTATTTTCGAGTTAGTGATAGAAAGTGATCAAAACACAACGGGCAGCTCTGTGACGTAAGTTATTACTACGTCATAAAGGTTAAGTAGGTGGAAAAAGAAGCGAAGAGGTTTTCTATTCCATCCTAAAACGATTCTCGGAACTACAGGGAAAACGCTTTCAACTTCCAATTGAACCCGATCAAGGTTACTTTATTCATGAGCAACCTCTGTTATTATCGAGCAGGTAATGATGGTCAAAATTATAATCTTTTGTATCTCAAAATATGTGAGTTCTTTCCTTTTTGGTAATATGACCGTCAGACTTCAATCACGTTTTTTATATTACATAATTTAATAACCTGTTGCGATTTCATTTCAAATTACTTTGAGATGGAATGTTTTTTTCAATGTGCTTCAAAAAGATCCATTTATAAAAAGTAATTTCTCTCTTTTACTGGGATATATTTATAATAGAAATTGAATCAAATAAATTCTCAAAAAGTAAGCTATATATATAAGGTTTGAATACACGAGAGATTTAAATAAGATAAAATTGTGTTCTTCTACGTTTTAAAACAATTTTTCTGGATATAATATAGGAATTATATCCTTCACCTAGAGTAGAATTTTAAAAAAAAATGTGGCATTTGTGACAAGCTGCTAAACATTGAGTGAACTGATGATAGTATTTGGATACATATAATCTTAACATCAAACAAATGTGTAAACTACGACAATTTTTATTTAATATTTCTTTTCCACTCGAATGCTTTTATATCAGAAGGGATGTATCGAGTAAAAAGTCTAGGAAACTATGAATTCGAAGATAAAGTAAATTTATCTTTCAAAAACTGTATTACAGATGTCATAAAAAGATGTTTCGGAACTAAATAACTATTTATGAGGGATTTCGTTGCTCTTTATTTCTTTTAAATAATTAGATAGTAATTCTTAATTCACTTTTAATTATATTTTAAAATTTATAAAATTTCATTATCTTGTACAAAATTTCTTTGTTGGTACGACTGATTAATTTATGTGGCTTTTAATAATTCAGTATATATTACAGTAATGTGTTGAAATTTAGTTACAACAGCCCTTCTCTATTTAAAAAAAATCATAAGACATGCATTAATCTCTAGTTGATCTGGAGATATCAGACCACAGCCCCAATGACGGATAGCTGGAAAAACACTAATAATAACGTATTGAAACATCCAAAGCTATGTATTATTGATTAAAATTTTGTAAAGTACTTACAAATAAAGTGTCAAACACACGAAATAACTAAAACTACAAAAAAAAAAGTACTGTTTTGCATTGATAGCCAGTAACATGAGCTATTCACGATTTTTATTCCCTTCAACTAACATCTGGAGCTCCTTTCTCATTTTATATTTCAATTCCCAGCTTCTTCTCAATCAAATGGAATATGATACTTTATGATCAAGAAAAAAATTACACATCATATGATCAAGATCAATGTGATCCCGAAATTGAATTACAAAAAGAACTGCTTATCTCGAAAGATATAAATTCGATGAGACCAAATATCAAAATCAATATACAATCAAATGTTAAAGGTTTTAAGAGGGATAAGGAACACTGTAAGATTAAGTTAACTTCGGAAGTGGAGTGAATAGATATGCAAAAAAAAGAAAAAAAAATGTATTTTCTTGAAGAGGGTTTGCTAGTAGATCAAAATTCCTATACTTCAACAACAAGAATAAGTAATGTTTAAGAATTTTTTTCCATTTCAATTTCTAGATATTTTATGAAAAAAATTATGTAATGGAATTGAAGGGCATATAATCATCTTTCTAATTCATTAATAGTGGTGTTAAATTTTTTTAAAAAAAATCATTATAATTATTATGGCTACAAGACATATGGCATCCATAATGTGATTCAGTTTATTAAATCTATTGTTAAAAATGGGTTATCGTTTCTAAATCTGTACCGTGTCAGCGTTTGAGCTAAATCATAATATCTTCAAAGTTTTGTTTCATCTTATTTAAATACATTAAAAGATGATGGAGCAATGGATGTTTGAGTTAGAATGCGGTTTTTTTTTTCTCCCTGCAAGTAATCAAACCGAATCATTACTAAAGAAACTCTTATTGAAATACTTGTGTTCGGTTCCTAATTATTAATGTACTTCAAAAGTAATAGGTAGGGTAATAGGAATACAGTAATTCCATTTAATAGGATACCCGAAAATTGATATAAATCTTTTCCCAATAAAGTGACATAAATTAAAGTTTTTGAAACTATGTAGTGATCTTCATCAAACGATGATCAGTGTTCCTTATCCCTCTTAAAACCTTTAACATTTGATTGTATATTGATTTTGATATTTGGTCTCATCAAATTTATATCTTTCGAGATAAGCAGTTCTTTTTGTAATTCAATTTCGAGATCACATTAATCTTGATCATATGATGTATAATTTTTTTCTTGATCATAAAGTTTCAGGTTCTTTAAGGTTATTTTCTTAATGATATGCAAAATTATATTTAAAAAAAACAATAAGTCTGCTCAAAAATACAAAGTTATTTTACAGTTACTGATTTTTATACATTAACTGTACAGAACAATTCTGAAATTCAAAGCTCTTAGAATGAGAAGGGGTAATTTTAAAAGAATATTAGACAATGACTACTTAACACCTCAATGAAAGATGAACTATTTATAATAAATTATTATTATTATTAATAATAATAATAATAATATATATACTGTATCATTTTTCTTCAATGTCTAAAAAGTGCCGCTTCGATACGAAAATTTGAGAACTTCTGAGTTGTTTTCAACAGTGCATAATTAAGTCTAAATGCATTATAAATTGATTATATTTATTTATTCCAGGTATTTTTTTTATTTTTAAGTCTATGATTAAAGTGTGAAAAATATGCAAGTATGGCAGAAAACTTTTTTAATTACACGTAAACCAGTTTACAAGAATTAATTAATGTTGTGTACATTATTTAATAGAGTAAGTCATCTAATTTACGTCTGAAATATAATTCCCAAGCCTGAATATACATGCTTTATTTTGCTAGGAATTCATTTATCTCTTAAATTTCTTTAAATGACTATTCACATTTCTAGACTATTTGTTGTGTGTAGCACCCGCTCGTTATTTATTGCTTCACTTTCCATTCTGTAATATATATAGTCACTATATTAAACAGTCAAATGAAGAGGGCGACAGATCAACCAAATCAATTTATTTTTATTCAAGTTATGCATACTTTAAATTCTGATGACTACCTACTCTTTCTGTGGCTACTTTTCCTAAATGCGCATCCATTATCTTTTGTGATAATAAATTTATTAATTTCTTACCGATTCTCCCGGGTTCGAGTGAATAGAATAGCTGGAATTGAGGGTTCAATAGCCGAAACCTTTCGTCATATCTTCTAAGATGCCCCGATTGCTTCTTAGATTATGAACAACTAGTTCCTACGTCTCACTTAGATTCACTATCACCAACTAAATATTCAAAATTAAATTTCTGAAGGCTTATACAATACATATGATCAAATATTTATGCATTCTTCTTAATAATTTTAATCTAATCTGCATGATTCAATATAAATATTTAAGAATAAATAAAAATTAATATATAAATATATATATGAAAATTAGAATTTTCGTAATTGTTAATTTTGTTTTACTAGGATAGCATAATTCCTTCATTTTAAGTGGAATTTGAGGGGATGATAACCGTGGTTGCTCTATATATCTAATAATCATTCAATTACAAATGGTGGCAAATCAGATGTATACGACACCATTCTGAAAGATGCAAATGTCAAACAAGGTTGAATGATGGAAGATCAAATGAGTTCTGATAATTTGATTTAGGCATCTTGATCTAAGAACGTGTATATTGGAATTTTAATGAATTGTTTTAAGTTAACTAAAATAGATTTATGATTTTTTTTGGTGGTGAAGTGGGGGGGGGGTTCTTTTTTTCTAATGAATTTTTAGTGTTTTATTCCATCTTTTGGAGTTTTGTTCTTGAATTTTTGAATTTTAAGATTTTATAACAATTTGTTATACAGGAATTTTTTTGAGTGAAAAAGTTTGAATCCTTTAAAACTAGTTTAACAGGGAATTACCGCTCTTTGCTTCCAAGGAATTAATGCCCTTTGGAAACAGCATTTTAAATTACATTATCTCCAACCCCTTGTTTTGTCTGGTTTGTCTTTCTATTTTACCACTTTTAAGTTTTTCATAATAATGGTTTATTTTTTATCGAGTCCACGGTAATCATTGAATCAAAATTTTATAATTTTACATATTGACTTAATATTTTACAAATGCTATAATCTGGCAATTTGTTAACCTATGTACACATGTTTCGGATGTATTTTATATATATATATATATATATATATATATATATATATATAATACATCTACATCATATACATTGAGTTTTATGAGTGAAAAAAATATTCTCCCTAGTTAAAAAACAAATCAAGCAGTTTATTTTTTATGAAACTGATCGTATAATCAATAAAGAAGTTTAAAATATGTTATTAAGAAAAGATGTTTATCGAAACAAATAACATTTATTCATTCATTTCTTAAGGTCAAAGTCTTAAGATTTTGTTTAATTTTATTTTGACTAGTATTTGAGACTAATACCTTGTTTTTAAAAATTTTCAAGTAATTACAGATTTTAGTTTGAAGCTCTAATAATCTTCACCAAACAAAGACTCTTATTCGAAATTATTAGTTTCAAAATGCGAATTGACATTTTCAGTCTTCATGTAAGTTAATCAATTTAATTTATTTGATTAATTTTTGGATTGTTCTTTCTCTGTTTTCATCAGTTCATTTTTTGGTATTCTTCTTTGTTTATACAGTTTTTTTATTTGGCTTCTTTTATTGAATGTGGTCTTTTGGTTTTGCTTGAATTCCCTAGAATTTCCATATTTTTATATAATATTTTTTATTGGGAATGCCGGTCCTGTAAAACATGTTAATCCTGCTAATCTGTAATAAGCTAGATTCAGAATTTATGAATTTCCTATTTCATTTTCTTTCCCCCTTTTTATTTTTTTCTCTCCTATGTTTTCATTGTTTTTCATGCCTCGGTTTGTACTTTTTTCATGTTTTAAATTTCATCTTCTTGCAATTCTTATCTGGTATTCATTCAGGCATTTGTTCTTTTCCTTGATTGTTTAATGATGTAGTTTTCTTTTTTCTGGGCATTTGCAATTAAAAAAAATCATTTTTATTTTACTTTTCGTAAAATCTAATAAATTTTCATGTAAGTTTTCATAGTGATTGTTAAAAAAATTATACTTCACTTTTTTTTTTCTTATTTATATAATACATTTTTGTACATACACATGTATATATGTATATCATTGTTGTTACAAAATAACTCAGTCTCACTAAACTGCAGTAGTACTAGAATTTTACAGTACGTACAGTAGTAGTACGGCAAAATGCCGTGAATAAAGGATTAAAATCACATGATACTGGTAACAGTGCGTTCACGAATTAAGCAGATAGGTCACTTACCCTAGGGGATCTAGTGAAAGAAGTTCTTCACAATCTACCTAATTATAGCTAGGCGTACTTTCCATCTCTTTGGGGCATTCGTTGCCGAAAATGGGTCACTAGGCAAACAGACCTTGAACTTGATGAGAAACTCTTTCGTATACGCGGAGGTAAAGCGGAAAAAATTACTCGCTTATCATCCATGTTCCCACTAAATCCGATCTCGGAAATGCTTACAACTTAATCAAGTGCACATCAGATTTCTTATTTTTGACTCTAAATCCAGCTTTCCCGCCATTAGGCCAAAGAATAGCGGATGTAGAAGGGAAAAAATATTTACGGTTACTAAATCTATATATAAAATGTGGATATTTCAGTTTTTTGATTACTAAAAATATCAATGTAATTGTTTAAATTTCAGAAGTTAATGGTTTATTAAATATTTAGTTCTATACGGCATTGATGAACGAAGAAAAAAGTTTTTCCAGCATCTTTTTCATCAAAAGAAATTCAATTGTTGGCGTACTTTCATCTTCATAAATCAGAACATTTGCATATTCTTGAGCAGGGACATTCACTCTTTGTTCTCTCAAGCATGAATCCTTGATTTTACGTACGCTTCTTTTTAAAAAAAAATGATAGCAATCTTATTATATCATTGTAATAAGGGAAAATATTTTGGCGCGTTTTATTTAATTTATCGAAATGAAGATTAAAACAATGGTTCATTCTTGTGTGTGGTTGTTGATGATCTAGCTATTACATAACTGAATTATTACAGATTTTTATTTTGTTCTTTCTATCTATCTATTTTATTTTGTTCTTTATCTCAATGATGTATTTAAGAAACATTTTCGTTGAATTATCTTTTGAAATTGTATATAGAACTTCTCTGTTGTGCGTATCAAAGCAATTATATTCTGAAAATAAAAATATGAAAACCAAATTACATGTAAATCGAGCACTAGTATTTCTTTCACCTATTGTTAATTTTTTTAGTTTTCTATGAATCCACCAGTAAATTAACATTAATATATTTTTGGAGCTTCAAGCACTTAAAGTTTTGCGAAGGAAAACCAACAGCCGACAAGATTGAATTCATTTACCGACTTAATATTTTAGGGTTAAATATTAATGATATTAACATAAAATATAGACGATTGTAATAGACAAAAATTTTCAAAAATAATTTCTTTGAAAAAATTATTTTAACATTTGACTAAGAAACCCAAAGCATTATGAATGTTAATTTCGTTTTTATTCTGCACGATGTTTTCAATCACCTAAATGAAATTTGGAAATTACTACACTTTATGGCATTTTTTTAATACACGCACAATGCACAAGTCCGAAAGCCTACACGAGCACGAATAAATATTACATTTCTATGTTAATGGAATCATATTATTATTATTATTTTTTTTTTTTTCAGAACAGCGTTTTTCAGTTGTTTACTTTTTTCATGCCCTTGACTATTTTCTATGAAAGAGACTCTTGTTCTCTTTAGTAACGACAAACAATTCCATTCTATTTTCAAAGACATTATCTAGAACATCCAATATATAGGAGTGAACTCATTTCGTAATTCTTTAGTTTTAGAATACCAAGTAAAAAACATTTTGCAGAAAATACAATTCCGAGCAACAAAAATTGTTCGTTCTTTTGAATTAATGAAATATGATAAAACACTTTCACAGTATTATAACAAATATATGAATAAATAAAAAGAAGGAATAAGAAATCACTGCTGAAATGCTCGTTATAAATTCAAAAATTATACTAAACCATGACATTGAATTATTCTGAAGAACAATTCTTCAATATGTTTTGAAAGTTATAACAATTGCGTCCCTAAAATGTAAATGCACTTTATTTATTGATATTATCTCTTCATAAACCGTTACGGATGACAGCCTATTTGTAATCTGATTGTCTTTCGAATCTCTTCCATCCTCTTTTTAAGTTATCAATCTATATGAACAAAATATTGCATTTAGTTACTATTTCCCATAAATAAAAATTTTTTAGCAAAATATTTTTTTCCTATTCTCGTTAAACTACTAGATATTCAGACTCAAAATATTTCATACGAATCAAGCTGAAAACAAAAGTAATTTTTTTCTATTCAAAATTTCATTTGGAAAAGTTTTAATGCCTATATATTTCTGCGCTGTTTCTTACTACATAGATTTTATGAGAAAAAACTTTTAATTAAAATTATTATTAATCAAAATAAAATCCTTATTGCTTATGAAATATTAGAATTTCAGGTGATATGAAAAGAGACAGTTTTTGAAAAATTAATAAAAATTAAATGTCGTTCATTAATTCAAAACACGTTTGGTAAATTTATTCAGTTAAGTTCTACAACCGCATTAATTTCTGTCAAAAGGGATGGTTATTTCTTTTATTTTTGACCTTTAAGTAATAAATATCTTTAAAGTCAACTCAACAGGTTATTCCGATTACTATTGTTGAACAATTTAAACCATGTTCTGATTTATTCAATTAAATATATGAAATATCTTTTAACTTCAGCTATTCGGAAGAAAACACGCCGAGAATAATATGAAAAAATGCCAGTAATAAATAAATAAATAAATGCTAGCCAGATAAATATAATCGTGGATTAAGAGAGATTTTAATGTTAAAGGGATAGTAATTGTGTTAGTTTAACACAGATTGAATAGAGAAAATTACAAAAAGTATCCCATCCTTAGTAAAAACAAGTTGACACACTTTCTTTAACCTGCTGCTCAAAACGATCGGAGAATTCCACAACAGAGCTATATAACCCGTCAACATATATTATATATATATATATATTATTATTGTTGCTAAGGAAGTATGTTGGCTAATATTGGCTATTGCATATTATTACATATTATGCTATATATTATTATACAGTGTTATTATATATATATTATTACATAAGAGAGACATACATACATACATACATATATATATATATATTGTTATTATTATGAGAGATATATATATGAGATATATATATATATATATACATTATATATATATATATATATATATATATATATATAAGAGAGATATATATATATATATATATATATATATATATATATATATATATATATACTATATATAGTAAAAAACTTCACAGAAGCGACTGCGTGGTGTTATTACTATTTTTTTTTTTAATTTCCTAAGAAAAATACAAGTAGCTATTTTGCTACATTTATACTCAATTGTCACTGATTATAATTTAATTTTCCTAAGAAAATAATTTTTTTTTCTTCTTTCATATACAGTTTAATCCATAAAATACAATTAACTCCGTAAAATGCTATTTAATCTTAAAAACGCAAATCTATATTCACAATTAAACACATTGTCTTTATCAAAGGTATAAAATTTGTCCGCAAGTACTTAAGAACTTTTCACCTTTCACCCAAAATTTTTAAAAGTATATTTATTACCTTTTGGCCATTCCAGAGTTTGTCTTCGGAGTCCAAAGCGTACTGTAAAGAGTGAATCGTACCTCAATATTTGTTTAACCCATCAAATTTTTTTATTATTATTTAGAAACAAAATTATAATGTTTTGTCTTTTGATGTATTATATAAAATGTGAAATTATTTTAGATTAATATTGATATCCGAAATATTAGGACGAAATGTTAATTTTTTAAAAAAAAAAAAAAAAATTCAAATCAGTTGCCATTTTTAAGAAATTCCAAATAAAAACATATGTCCCCACTCACCTCGCGGCCACTCCATTGTTTTGATGGGAAATCCAAAGCACAGTGTGGCGAAGGAATCGAACCTCTTGATGTGTAGTTCTTAGTTCGTTTATTTGGTTTTTCTCCTTTCTAAATGCAGCTTTCCTCTTCGTTTCATAACAGCCAATGAGACGAACTCCCTCTTTAGATGAGACCGTATGTAGGGCGGGCGGGCTAGAGGGAAACAGGCGGGAATCAAGGTAAACCGGGTCTAGCGGAACGACGACACGGAACCGAAGTTCAAGTTTAAAGTGACAGAGACCTATTCTACAATATTATTATGAGAAAGTGCCAACCGGGGGTCTCCATGGGGGACAGCGTTCGTTTCCACCTTGCATCATTAGATATCAAGGTTAAATGCATTTTGGATATGATTCGTTAATTTAGCCTGGAATTTGTGAAGACTATTGAAGGACATCTATAAATTAATCGATGTATCAATACTGGAAAATTTCGTTCAAAACTGTGTGCGTGTGTGCTTGAATTGATAAAATATCTTTCTGAGATAATTTATAGACACGCGAAGTTTTAGATTACTGTTAAAGGCCCTCACATTTTTCGTATGTCCTCACAGATAGATTTTCATATCTCTACCAGTAAAACTTTATAAACAAAAAAAGATTTCAATTGAAGATCATAGTTACTTAAAACACATTATATTTTTAATAAAGTATTTAAAACGGGTTTTTTTTTTTTTTGTCTTCTGTTTTTCTATTATCTGTTTCTTCTTCCAAATGGAGCAAAAAGATAACATTGCCTGAATGTTTTCTATGCTTAGGGTATTGAAATTATTTACCTCTATTTAATATCCGCTATTATTGAACTAAATTGTTATTGTTAAAAGGAAATAGATACGACCTGCAAAATTGGACGGTGAGCGTTCGTGCACTGAACCGAGAGAGAGAGAAGCTCGAATCTCCTTTTAAATAACTCTTCATGTGTCACATATGCTCTCAATCACGATATTCCAACAAATGAAATGGTGCCAAAACTAAAAAATATCAAGGCTCGAAACCAAATATTATTTAGTTCTAATCAAGCATTCGTAAGCCACTAACTAAGTTTACCCTGATAATTCGGGATAAATTATTAAACTACCGATCATTACAGCAAAATATTACTCTTTTTTTGTTTTAAGGAAATTACCTAAGCTTAATGTACAATGAGTGACTAGAGTAATGCAAAATTAGAATTTTTTTTTTTGATTAATGACATTGAAGTCATATAATTTTGAAAGCTAATGGGTAAATTACCCATATTTGTATTTAACGAGCAAATAATCTTAGAGCGCTAATATGAATCAGTAAATCTTTGATTAAATTCCTGCCACGCAGATAGTAGGTATCGAAAAGTAGATATCAAAATCGATTGGTTTTCATATAAATTCTGCTTCATTACTATGTTTTCCCTGAATTGTTGTTTTGATTGGGGGAAATTTTGTTCATCGTAACGAAATTTGATTTCACCGACATTTGAATTGAAAGACAGTACTAGAGTGCCAGGGAGTAGTTCTTAGAACGTTGTTTTTAATATTTAGCGCCAAATACAGATTGCTTATTTAAAAAAAAAATACTTTAATCTAATGTCCAATATATAAACTTATAAGAATCGAGCCTTTTCCGTAGATTAGGTTCTTAAGTCATCTGTGAATTAACTTCATGGTGTGTCGAAGCATTGTACAAATAGGATTAAATCATGAAAATGGGGAATGGAAATTCACAGGATTACTATTCAAAAACATTCACCGTGCTGATTTAAATCTTCAGATTATTCATATCGACTCAAATCTGGTTACATTAGCTCTTGAGCAACAAAAACGAGTATCAAAAGAAAAAAAAAGAATGTACGACATATAAAATTCTAAAATATTTTACCAAAAAATTGATTTGGAAATTTGCTAGAGAAAGTAATATTTACAGTTATTAACATTATTTCAAATATAAATATTCTTTTTATGGAATAGCTTACTATGTTTTTTTCCTTTTTTTCTTTTTTTTTTTTTTTTTTTTTTTTTTTTGTAGAGGTTTCCCTTTACAAACAGCTTTGACTTAATAAACACAAAATATTAGCTTTCCATGAGAGGTAGTTACGATAACTCACACGTGTTGCATCGATTCGTAAAAAAGGCATGCAGGAATTTTTTCTTTATTCTTTTATAATTTTCTCGTTATGCTACAAAAAGATTTTTTTTTTTTTTTTTTTTTTTTGCGTGTGTGTATCAATGACACACTTAAAATTCCTAGCCATGTTTACCAGAGCACAAAATTACCTCAAACATTTATCATACGTCTTCTATACTATAAAATAGCGGTACGGAATGTGAAGTTTTCATAAAGTTTAAATAATAAAAGTCAGAATTTAAAAATCCTGATTCTTATAACAGCAATAATATTAATTTTCTTCATTTTTGAAATTTGTTTTTAACAAAACTCGTTTTTGCATTACAATATTATACTTGAATTTCTAATTATTAGTGATCACTCCTAATAACAATAATTTTTCCGTAATATAAGAAAGAAAGACAAAGATAATTTGTTTAATTATGAAAAACTAAAAAGATGCAAATGAATCTTTTGAGAGAAAGGGAGAGAAAGATAACATAAAATATTTTATAATTAATAAAAAACAATTATGTGCTTTTTTGATTTTTTTTTTTCTAAAAGTATTTCAATGCATCCCAAAAACTTTAATAGTATTTACTAACAAATTTTCGTGTGTAAAAAATAACATTTTGATTTCCCTGAAAAAGATTTATCAATTCCCATTTCGGTTAAATTTTTATTTTTTTTTAATAAAATCAACATGGAATTTTTCAATAATTCACTTCATGTATTAATCATTGATCTTTTTTTTTTATAGTTTATGCAATCCCAAACTGATGCTCAAGATATTGGCAACGTTTTCCATCTATTTCTTTAAGCTTTTTTGTAACAGAAGCAACCAATTATTCAATCGAAATATATAATTGTAATAGTGAAAAATTGAAAATCCTTTTCGTAAAAAATCTGTTTCACATACTTCTTGCAGTCATTTTCCTTATATTCTCATTCTTCATCTGAATTCAAACCATACATTATTTTTTATGTTCATAAAAATATGTAAAATATTCTTCAATTAAAACTATTACTTGTGAATTTCTTTTGTAAAACCTATTCTGACATTCAAAGAGTGCTGTTGGCGCAAAACTGGAACAGCAGAGGTGTAAGATAATCTTTAATATTTTTCTGTTTAACTGACACTATTTTAAACTAGTTGAAATATGATTCAGCGAATGTTATGCGATAACTTAACTGGTTATGAGAAGTTTTCTAGGCATTTTCCTGTAAATGTGGGTCAGTTTCCATTGAAAACTTTTCCATCGAGCATTTCTTTTTTTACAGTGCAATTATATTCACGTAAGGTAGCAAGATAGAGTCATTTTCCTTTGTTGATTACAGAGGAATATATATTTTTCCAAGCACACTCACTCCTACACAAACACACACTCACACACATATATATATATATAACAATCAATTACACAGAGAAAGAGGGAGAGGAGGGAGAAGAATCCATGTTATTTTATTTTTAACTTTTCTTAATTTTAAAGCCAATCCAAATTAATACCAACCAACTTCCGAGCAAGCAACTTACTCTAACTTTGACATTATATTACAGTAATTTCTAGAAGCTTCGATATGACGTCATAGTAAAACCTTGCTTAGTATAAAACGCCGTGTTTTGTGTGCTATTGCAACTTTTTCAGTCCTATAATAGTATGTTAGATAACTTTTATTACAAATTTTTTATTCATTTTGTTCCATAATAGGCCAATAGATTAGCAGCAATATCTTCGATCTGTATATTCTTCAGCTAATAATTTCTAATTTATCGGATTAAATTTTGTTATATAAAGAAATAAAAATATTTCTTTAAAATATTTTAGAATCCACGTATTTTTAATTATGTATTTTTGATTATATAGGTTTTTTCTGTTAGTAAGCTTTTACATTTTTATTTCATTTTTGTGATCATTATTTCGTAACATCAAACAATCAATCAATCAATAAGAAAAGGCGGGATAAATTGTAAGCATACGTTGTGTTTCAAAGATCCAGATTTTCATAAGAAATGAGTGAAGGCGGTAAGTAAAAATTTTATAAATCTATTTATGTTTATGATAATAGAATAAATATTTGAATTCCAGCGGTTCTTTTACCGTGGCAAATATATTTAGATTAATTTTGTTTATTTTATTTCTTTAGTTAATTACTTTTTTGGAATTAGGACTTTTGTGTTGAATTCGGTTTGGTTGTTATTGTTTTTACCAAAATAATAATAATAATATATTATTAATTTACTACATTTAATTTTACATATTAATACTATATTACTGCTATAGTGTGTTAATTTATTATTTGCTTACATGCAGGTTTATTATGTACTTATTATGAGCATTATTAGTTTTGTATTTTACTTTATATACATATATATGCATATATATATACATACATATATATATTGCATATATGGGGGATGAGTATGCCCCTCTCTCGCGTGTGTGTATGTATGTATGTATGTGTGTGTGTATTTGCTAATAAAGTTTATAATTTATATTCAAACTGTGGAACAAATATTCTGTTATGATTAGCAGATTTCATACTGTTTCAGAATTTAATTTTTATCACACTTAATTTATATTTAATTGAACGATTATTTAATTGAAATGAAAAAAAAAGAAGTCAGACATATCAAATTTACTCTGAGGTTTTTCAAAACCTATTGTTGTAATTTGTACATCAGACCCGCAAAAAAATATTACTCCTTTAAAGACAGGAATTGAAATGGAGTCTGATATATCCATTTGCATTTAGGTCAAATTTCTAATAAATTTCTTTTGAAGTTTGTTTTTTACCATAACTTGCGGATAAAAATAAATTAGAAACATTAAGATATTCTTATACTGAACTCACACAAAATCAAAACCAGTTCAAAGTCCTTGATCAAACATAAATATATCTTTAACTGAATGTGGGTGTTTAATAGCACGAATAGCACTTTAATATCTGTCCCGTTGTGTAGTGAAGGTCGAGAAAGCGGGTTTACCACAATAAATTAATTGTTCGAATTCACTTTCAGATTGTAATTAATTTTTTGTTTGTTTATAGGTTTACAGGTGTATATTAGAGTTTTACAATTAAAGATCAGGCATGAGAATCGTTTAGGAAAATAATAATAAATTAAACTAGAAAAAACTGTTCCAGGCAAACTTTTGTAAAGAACAGATTCAGCCACCAAAGGCGCTAACTTCTTAAAAATAATTATTAAATTATTTAGTTAATTATTAAAATACTAGCAAACGATAATATAATAATGGAATGAAAATTTTATTTATTGATTTATTCTTTAATTTACTCACTCACTCCTTCATTCAATCATTTACTCACTCCTTCGTTAACAAGTTCACTCATTCATTCACTCTTCCACACTCATTCATTCCATCCTTAACTCAATTACTCATTCCCTCCCTCTCTCACTAAATCTTTAATTCACTCACTCAATCATTAACTCTTTCACTCACTCATTCACTCACACGCTCATTCACTCACCAATTCATTCATTCATCTATTCATTCCCTGATTCATTTGTTCACTCACTTATTCACTAACTAATTCATTTAATAGTTAGGGATTGGTCAGAAAAGATATTCAGAAAACTCTTTATTTTGTAATATCATGTGATTGTTATTAACGTCGCACTGAGAAGTAACATGAGGACCTCGTACACCACGACATTGGGAGGACTTGGAACAACGACAGATATAACGTGCATCAACCCCGCTACAAAGTGGGTCTTTAGTGACATAAAGGGTGGAAACCACTTCTCGATGGAAACAACGCCGGCTATGAGCTCGCGACCATGACCCCTCGGATACCCTTTTATTATCGAATAAGTAGAAAAAATTCTGTGATACTCATATCTTCTTTAAAGTTACGATGCACTTATTTTTATGCAATTACAACTATGAATAAATCTGAAAATAATTTATTTAATCTTTATTTTAATTTTCAAAAATGCTACTTTTTTATAAACGAAACTCAGATCTAAGCAATAATTGAAAATAGGTACCAAAGATTTTACATCATGCACATAACTTCACTTGTATTTTAAATTTATTTCATTGTATTCAGATGTCAAAAAAATCAGGACACTCGAAAAATTTTCGAAATTTTTATTGCAACTGGATAAATTTATTATGATTATTAACAGCTTTAAGGAAACTAAATCATTATGTTAATAGATTAATTAACTTAATTCATTGGCACAGTGGATTAACTTCTCAAAAATAAATTTTTCTTTACGATATCCATTTCTTACGGAGATCAAATTTCTCTTCCAGAAAACATTGCATTGTATTTTCACATTTCTTTGAATTTCGCTTAAAAGTTTTTAAGTAATAGGGGCTTAAAAACTTGTTCGATAAATAGTTGTTATGTAAAATTTATAATGTTTGGAATTATAAATTTTTCCACTCAATAGTTTTCAAAGAGTGAAATAAATAACTTCATTAACGCATAAATTAACTAGAAAGTTCTTAAGTCCATTTTCAATATTGTGTTATAAAATTAATAATTAAAAGACATTAAACTAATAAATAATAAAAATCTTATAATCCGGTAGTTAATCCAGATATCTCTGAGAATATGAACATATATGGATGCCGAACAAGAATAAATATATCTCAAGAGCATTAGCTTATCTGCCAAAATGTCAAGCCTTTATCCCCTACAGTGCCAAAATTCATGGGATACCTCCTAATGTCGTGTGGGGTCACCATTTGCTCCGCGAAACACAACAACTCCACTTTTGATTGATTCAACAAGTCGTCGGAAGTCTCGTGAAGAAACATTCAGCGGCTGAATGTTTGTTCAGGAAATTTCATACTTGCGAAAGTATTACAGGAGCAGGATTTTGTACACAAACTAACATTTCGATCATGTTCGGTGGGATTTATGTAAAGCAATCTAGATAGCCAAATCATTCGCTGGATTTTTCTGATTATTTTTCAAGCCAATCGCGAATGCTTTTGGCAGGGGTAGAGGACGCATTGTCATCCTGGAAAATTCTATCGATGTTTGAATATTCGAAGTTCTTGATTGGCTGAAAATGTTCTATTGCCAGTCATTGATTTACTCAGTTTAACCAGGGGATCCAGTCCATATCAAGTAAAAACAGCCCACTATTATGGACACGCCTTGTTGGCAACCTGAGTCCCTGGCCAGTACCACTCTCGAATCTTACCATCCATTCTTACCAATTGAAATCATGACTCATCAGACCATGACTCATCTTTTTTTCCAATTATTTAGTGTCCAACCGATATGTTCACCAGCCCTACAGAGGCGCTGCAACCAATGGCGGGCTGTTGCCAAAGGCACTCAAACCTGTTATCTGATTCCATATCTCCTTAATGTCAAATTTCTTTGCACTGTTCTCATGAACACATCTGTCGTACATCCCATGCTAATTGCTGCTGTTATTTGATGCAATGTTGTTTGTCTTGCTACGCACTGACTACTCTAAACAGAAATTGCTGGTCTCGTTCATTAAGTAGACGCGATCGGTCATTGTGTTGTCCATGGTGGTAGATAATGTCTAAAATTAAATATTCTTGGCACACTCTTGACTCTGTGGATTGTAGAATGTAGAATATAATAAAAGTTTCCAAAATGGAATGATCCCATGCGTCTAACTCTAACTACCGTTCTACATTCAAAGTCTGTTAATTCCCGTCATGTAGCATAATCACGTCAGGAAACTTTTCACGTGAATCACTTGAATATAAATGAAAGCCCTGACAATGCATTGCCCTTTCATACATTTCTTAAGTGATACTACTATCATCTGGATATTTGCATGTTGCTATCCCAAGATTTTTGGTACTTCAGTGTGTATACGAATCATACTATTGTGCCAAATATGATCACATTATAACTCCAAATCGAGTCAAGATCGATGACCCCAAATAAATAGCAACAAAAATGTTTACACCAATCCAAACATAAGTATTTTCAAATTCTAAAGGCCTCAAAATAAATGTATTACATAAAAAAAACTATAAATTATACTAAATACATTCACGAAAAGAAACAAATAACACCACAAATTAAAATTTTTAAACTTGGATTCATCGGGTTATAAAACAGTATATAATCAAAAATTCATTAAATAACCTCAACTAGTCCAAGAAAAATTCAAAATTGGAATTATGATCCCCAAACAAGTAGCGATAATAGATCGCAACCAGTTTATAATGTTTAATTAGGGATCCACTAATCACTCGTTTCAAAAGTAGCAAAAAAAAAAAAAAAAAAAAATGAGCAATCTTTTTTTATTTTGACTTAAGAAATCTTAATTTTAAATAACTTTTATTGCAATAAGCATCAAATAATACAATATTAAAATAAACAATAATTATAGGAATGCTTCGTTAAAAGATAAAAGCAGGATAAAATTTTACATGTGTTTTGTGTATTACCGTAAATTTCAGCACATAAGACAATAGTTGAATCATAAAAAAAGATCCCAAAATCCGGAATCGTCTTATAGGACAAATATAAAAGAAAACATTTAAATTTATATAAATTAAAACAGTTATAAAATGAAACAAATCACGCAAACTTTTCAAAACAAAAACAAAATCAAAAACTTTTGTTCCAGCACAATTGTTCGATTCCTTTACCTGTTTTGTGACTTTAAACTCGAAGCTTGCTTCGTATTTCCTTCTTTTTGTTACTTCCATGATTAGGCCCACATTTTACAAATTTTACACTCATAGTACAAATTGTCTGAATACATGACATAACGAACGTACAATGAAACGAGCTAAAAATTCATGCGAGTTCGTGATTCGGCACGTTCTGTTATAGGCAGTGCAGCTAAATGCAAGAAAATAAAATTTGTTCCAGATAATGATCGCTGATCTAAAATAAATTCATAGACCTTTGAAAGTTTGAGTCATCTTATACGAGAGATATTTGCTAAAACTATAAAACTCTGATGAAAATTTATTCTTTGTTTTATCTGAAGGCCATCTATCTGCGGAAATATATGGAAATCGTTTGATAAAATAATCTAGTATATGACCCGAGCTAACGGATTTTCCCGAATATATCTGAATCTAATCAGGTTTGAATGAAATTTGGAATATTGGTTACTTATAGAATTTTCTATTTGATTCATCAAAAACATTGGTCTCCGTGATAAGAAAATTACTTTTAGAAATTAATTAACAATATTGATTTAGTTAATTAATTAATCCATCAGTACCACAATTCAATATCTTGTGAGCTATTAAAAGAAACATGACGACATAAATTATTAAGGTCCCTTTTTTACGATTGTACCATTGCGAAAAGGGTTTTAAGAAATTCCGTTCAAATGACGAATAATCAAAATAATAAATAAAATACAAATAAATAATACCGCTAATTTGATGAGTTAAGATAATTTTATTAGATGTGTAGTGAGAGAAAGATGTTCAAAAATCAAATTTTTGGGAAACTGTTTAATAATTTTATTCTTAAAAATTAATATTCTAGTTTTATTTTTTACATTGTAATATCATGAACATTCAACTGAAATTTTAACTCAGATCTCGTCTTAAAATACCTCTTAAGCAGTATCAAAAATACACATTCTTCAAAATGCATAGAGGCAAATAGAGGATCACCTTGAATTATTTTTTGATTCAAACCTGATCAAAATATTCATATTTACTTTTAGAATTCTTTTATATAAAATAATATATAAACCTGAAATGAAAATATCTGTGTCTATTTTAACCATTCTAAGTTACAACTTTTATTTTAAGATAGCCTTGAATTTATATTTAGGGAATCGAAAATAATTTATTTTATATATAAATTACTGAACGGCTTAACTTTGTTCTTTTACAATCAGAAGTATTAAACGACTAAAAACTGTTGTTTTTTAAGTTTAAGTTAAGTATTCGGTTTGCGAAAAAAAATTTCTTCCAATGTGTATTATTTAAACAAGCAATGTATGTATTTATGTGTGTATTTAATTTAATTTATTTATCATGAAGTATGTGATCTATTTTTGAATCTACAGGTTTTCTACATCACACGTGATTTTATTGATTCAAACTTTTTTTTTAGCTTTGGTGTTTTACTTATTTTTTTTAAAAATAAGCACATCCCCTCCTAATTTTTCTATTTCACCTATATTTTGACAGTTCAAGATTACAAATAATAGATGTGCGCTTTCAGCGATGGGTAACGCTTAGACAGTATAATTATAATCAATGAAATACATAACGGTTCCTTTATTCATTATTAAATGAAGTCATAAATTAAGCTATGCAATTATAATTAATCTATACAATTATTATAAATATAAATCCGACATTAATTTTATTATTTATTAAAGTCACAATCGGATGCTACATGAAGATTCTTGGCGACGAACCTCGTAATTTTGAGCCTCGGTCAAGTGACGAGAACGATAAACGAGCTGTCACTTCTTAAAACTTTTACTCCACATCAAAGGAAGGACTTGGAGCCTCAACAGATTTAACGTGCATCAGCCCGGCTACACGACGGATCTTTAGAGGCATTAGTATTCGAACCCACGACTCGACACCACTCAGCTACAACAGCCACATAAATCAGATTATTCAATTATAGTCAGTCGAATCCATAACGACTCCTTATTTACGACTAATTGTAGTCTAAATACAGTTATAAATTAAGCATTCTTTTCCGAATATCAATAACTGTATACATTTAATCAACAACTTAATAACAATAATTAAATAAATGCTACATTAAAGCCTACAGTTTCACACAAACAATACGTATGAAACACAATGCCAATGCCTTTGCTACTTTAAAACCGGTCAATCAGTAAGACGCCTTGTGAGAACTTGATGCTTTGCTTAGAACAATGTGCTTTTTTTCTCGATCTTTTCAATATTCTGCTGGCCCATTTCTTGAATCTATTTAGTTTATATCAAAGTTATTTGTTTAGTTTGAAAGATTTCTAACAACGAGCCAATTTCTAACAAATAAAAGTTACGTGGACCACGCTATATGTAGTTAAAATTATATTTTTTCTTTTCTTAATGCCCCTTAAAATTGATTGTTTATTAACTTCACCCGTAGAAGCAACACGAGGGCTATTGACAATGGACCTCGAAATTTTGAGCCTCGGTCAAGTGATGAGGACGATACCTGAGCTGGCCCCTCCCTCTCCAAATCCTTGCCAAAGAGAGGAATTAAGACCTCGACAGATTTAACATGCATCAGCCCCTCTATACGACGGGTCTTTAGTAGTTACGGGATTCGAACCCAAAACTTGACGAAACAACACAGTCGCGAGTTCACGACCATGACTACCAGCCTACCGCGGCCACGTTCACCTTCATGAAAGGAGTACTACTGCTTATGATTTGGTTTATATCATAAGGAGTAGTACTCTTTATATATATATATATATATATATAATACTACAAGAAATACACAAGTTATGTCAAAAGACCTAATCATCTCAAAAAACATACGTCATAGGCACCATTGCTGTCATAATATCACATGATAATGTAATATGGAAATTATAATTCGAAAGAAAGTAGGTTAAAAATAAACTGAAACTCAGAAAAATTAAAACACATGTAATTCGAAAAATTAAAAAAAAATTTGCAGAGAAAGAAAGAGGGAAAATGATACATTTAGTGTTGTAACAAGCTTCAGACTGTAAAACGGTGTTATTTCAGAATTATAGGCCTAACTATCCCCATCAACAAAATATATTATTAAAAATGAATGAAAAACCACAAAAATATAAATTGAAACAAATTCTGAAAGCTAAAACTGACTTTTGGAAAGGAGCATAAAGCCTTTCCTACCTGCCTCAATTTTAATTTTTTCCTGACCTTTCCCAACCCTTTTTCAAAATGTATGGGACTTGGCAGAGAAAATATAATTACTTCAATTCACCTCGCATATGATTTCTTAGACTTGTAGACTTTATTTTGTCTTCGATTAAACCATGTGAAATAAGTCATAACTTTGGTACACTAATAGCATTATTTTCCAGTAGATATGTTATAGTTATTATACATCAGAGCAAAGTACACCCATTCCCATTTTACTTGGAAATACAGATGTTCGAGAACATTTTCCGTTTACCTTTTCTACTACCTGGTTTCAATTAAGACATATTTAAAGCAAGAGCCAAAATTGACGAGTTATTGTGAAAGCAAAAGAATAATTTTTTTTATTTAAAATCATTATTTTTTCGTGAAAATTGATTTAACAAGTACAAAATTAATACGAATAATAACTTAAAATTCATAACGTAAATAAAATGTTTCTTGTTTTATTAGAGGAGAATATTTAATCTTAGCACATCAAATGAGGAAGCAAAAGACTAAAGGCGTGGTAGTTATTTTACTATCAGCTGCTAAAATATTTGCTTGCTATTAGAGGGCGAAATGGTATTCCGACTTAACACGACTAGTAATAGAATAATGATGGATGATGTGGTGGCTCCTTATCAATAATTATGTATAATTAGAAAGTTTAAAAATTACGTTGCGAGATTTTTAATGTAAATTTTTTTACATGTTGTTATATTGACTGCATCGCAAAGATATCTGTTGTGCGTTGCAAGTTTGACAAATATGGTAAAGATGATATCATTAATATTAAAATATGAAAAATGTAAAATGGAATCAAATATAAAACAGGAATAAAAGGAAAAAAGTTTTCTCTAATTCCAAATAATAATGTTTTTACTTTTTAGAACTAAGAAGTGGGAATTCGTGGGAAGAGGATTTAAAGCCGCCAAAAACCTATTCATTCTCAGGCCCTTTGTCGTTGCATGCCTTTTACTAATTCTTGAGCAAAGGATGCAGATTATTATTTGTATACAGAATCGATTTATTACATGATACATTTCAGTTCCGCTTTTGTTTCAGCAAAATAAAGAAATACAGATTACATCCGATTTTGTTGACGAGTAATTTAGAAGAATTCACTCTTTTTTTTCTTTCTATCTAGGTTTTTAACAAGATTCTTATCTACAAAGATAATCGAATTAGGAATACACGCACACTTTGTTTCATTGTTCACCAACCCATTCTGTCTGGACTGGTTCCATACCTTCGCTTATTATTTTAGCGTTTTGGTCCGTTCCGCATTTTTGGATCATAACCATTTTTTGATGTAGTGAAAGAGTATAATCATTGCATTGTATAGTATTGCTAAAACACCAACGTCCCTTAGTGGTTTTCCTCTAGGAAATTACCTTGGATCAGAATGAATTTGACAATTGTTTAACAACCTTGTAAACTAAAAACACGATACAACAAGAGTTATAAGTAAAAGACTCTTTCACATCTGTACTCTTTGCGAAATCTTTTGTGATAGTAGGCAGAGAAAGATATATATATAAGACATTCCTGACATCAAGCGACAAATATTCATAATGAAACGCATGAAAAAGCATTTTCGTAAAAGAAGCGCAGACCTTGAATCGAGATGAACAATCTCTCCCTTGTTCCTTTTCACTAAATTGTTTTTTTTTTCTTTCGAATTTGTGAAACGACGCAGTTAAATAATTATTGATTATTTTCAATTTAAGGTAATTTATATGTCAAAGCTACTGCAATTCAAGCTATGTAGAGTTCATGTAGTTTTGAGAAAAGATGAAGCTATTTGATGAAAGTAAAGATTATTGAAATAGTTCCTTATTAAAGAAATGGGCAATTTTGCAAAGTATAATGTTCAGAATAAATAATGTGCTTTATAAAATGAACAGAGCGGACTGAAAATACTTTCCAAGTAGGATCTTTCGTTTCACCCGATTTTATCTGAGAAGGAAAAAAATATACAAATGGATTGCTATTCAAAAAATGTCTCGAATTGTACACTATTTTTCACGATATCTATTGTTTTTTTATTTCGTGATTTAGCAAAGGAAAGAAACTTAATTGTTCAATTTAAGAAAAAAAATACTTATAAATTTCATACTTATTTCATCAAATCCAGACTTAATCCTATTGAAATCGCGAAGATAGAGATGTAACGTAAAGTAATGACTCCAGCTGTGTACTATTTTGTATGCTTCGAGGTGATCCGCATAACCTTGCAATGCAGCGTTTAAATGCAAATTAGAAATTCTTAGCATACTACAAGGACAGTTTCTTTTCTTCGAAAATGCGTCAAGAAAAATTATTTGTAAGAAATTTATATTTTCGTGCAAAAAATATTGCATGACCACAATTAAGCATTGCTAGAGATTTTATGTGAACGCAGCAAAACGTGCTCATTGAGTAAAAAATGAAAAACAAATTTAAGCAACCAGTTACAGAGCATAATTTCGTGCAAAATCTGATTCTGATATCACTCCATACCATTTACTGATATCACCTCAGTGACAGAAGTACAATCAAGCATGTATTTGTCACATATCTCCTCTTTTTATTTATTTCTTTAGTTTAAGAAGCTTCAAGTAGTAAGTCAGTAAATTGCTTAAAGAATAACAACGAAAGTATGATTTAAAATCAATAATTACTACTATTGATTTAAATAATTTTAATTTTATTCATTTAACAGAATTTCATATCGATGCATAAGAAGAACATTCCTAATTTGTTTTTTTAATCATTTTGTATAAATAAATCCTAATAGCTATTTTTTTCGAATGTAAGCAAATTGAATGCTTATATAATACCGAAATTATAAACGCTGTGACATTTCAAAGATAACACCTAAAGAGTTGCATTAATTTTACTTCTAAGAGCCACCAATAAAAGGGATAGAAAAAATGACACTGATTTAAATTTTTATTTCAATATCGTATTTCCGTTAAGAAAAAATAAATCTATTAAGCAATTGAAATGTTTAAAGAGCAGTACAAATTATTTTTAAGATTTTGCATAGATTATACAGGATAACTACCACTTGCACAATACATATTTTGTCTCATAAGTCAATCAATTTAGATTAAGTATTCATCTTTGTCTTTATGTTGCGAATGCTTGTCAATCAAGGTTATTGAAAAGCCTTCAAAACTTTTATTGCTTGAAATCAGCTTAAGTGACTTAAATGGTGTTAAGGAAGCAATGTTTTGATAGGCAGATAAATAGATCTGATAATTAATGATGTCAAACGTTTTAATTTTTTTTCTTTTCCTCTTTTTTGTATTTGTTTCTCCAAACAGCAATTTTGGTATTATTTTCTTTCTCCTTTTTTTCCCCGCTTTTTTTCTTTCAGAACACCAAAGTTGATGGCTGTGAATTATAACAAAATATTTTGCTCATGAGTTGTCTTCTTAATCGGTATATAATTGGAATAATATTCGCTAAGTTAGCTTAATTTTGATTTCTTAATAGATTTGGAAGTAAAGGTGTTACGTGGGTGGTTCAAAAAAATCTTGTATTTGAAGACAGATGGCATCATTGAGGTAAATTGTAGTAGTTACCATTGTATACTGTCATCTGCAAAAGCTGAGCCGAAACAAATTTGACATTGATTCATAAGTTAACTTTTATTTTGTAGTCATTTGCTGCCAAATCAATAATTGATTTGTCGACGTCATATTACGACGAGTTATCACCCTCGGGGAGATCTGGATTCATTACTATGCACTGGAAATCAAGAAATAATCAAAGCGATTCAAATAAATATTTTCCTAAAAAGGCGAAGACGGTCTCAACGGCTGGAAAAGTTATGTCGAATAACTTTAGAGGGGCGAAAGGTGTCATGATTACGAACATGAATAACTGAGTTTTGGACTGCTGTCTAGTGTGTCATCACGCTTTCAATAAACAAACCATTTTTGAGGCTGCGAGCACCCTCCTTGGAATTTCGAAGGACTTATTGAATGACCCTCATAAATTAAATAAAGAAAATTTTATAAATAATTGGAAACAGTTATTTTCAGTGCTCAGAAACACTATATTTTGAATGTTGTAACATGATGTCCAAGATATACATGCACTATATAATCTTGTCAAAAGATACAAGTTTTGACTGAAAAGTAATACCTCCATAGTCATAACATTTTTATTTAGGTTACCCGATTTTCACTATTCTTCTTGTAACTGAAAGCTATATGTATCCTCTATGTAGCTTTTTACTCACGTTTTGATATATCTCTCGTCCCCATCCAATAAAGTTTTATGGCGAACGAATATTCCTATTCGATTCTTGTACCATAACTCAATCAAATATAACTAACACTAAAAAGTCAATAACCTTCAAGGAATGACACTAGACAAATCTCACACAAGTATTTATTCAATTGACTTGCACTATAATGTTTAATGGATACCTGCTCTCCAAGATAACACCCTAGATCAATTCACCAGTTCAACTAATACCGAATCAAGAGTGTCTTACCCAAGTCTTCCCAGTTGAGGTTGGCTTGATTTCTTGACTTCATTGCAATCACTATCGCCCGTAGCAACTCTTGATCTCGTCTACCACCTGTAATGCATACACTCAACGCTAGTGCCACTCGACCTCTATCGTCTCAATTTCACTTTGCTTATATACTTTACTATCTAGACCATTTCACTTTATTTCTACCTGCCTCTAATTTTCCTAATTACGTTTCATTTTGGTTGGGAAGAAATTGTTATTTGTAGCAATCGATCTCAATTAAAGTCCCCAAGATTAGTGAAGAGAAATCTGCGAATAGCCCAACGTCACAGTTTAAATATAATAATCTAGTATTTACCTTACCAAACTAAAAATGGGTTCGAGTCCTTAGAAGATTTGGAGATGAGGGTTCGATTCTTTGACCTTAAATAGATCCTTCCCTTACCGTAAATCGATAACTCTTCAAGCCTGGAAATATGGTCACTATTCCTTCGTTTATGCTATCAGAATCACTCTGTACCGCTAATTAATTTCCTACGAACCCCCACATTCAACGTTTCACTGCTTATATATCCATTTCCTCGATTCACTTCAGTGCAATTGTGTCTTCCTTTTAAATATTGTTACGGGGTATCTTGTTGAGAAGACTAATTTTCAAGATCCTTATGAAAGCATTTTTAAAATTTTCGTATTCTTATTTTTTTCAATTCAAAATTTTAAATATAATGTGCACGGATGTTTTAAACAATAAACTAGTTTATGAATTTATCTTCATTTTATCTTTGTGAATGAAATGAATTTATCTTTATCTTCATTTTTGAGGACTTGTTCATCATAATATAATAATAAATTAAAAAATGTTTACTTTAAGTGAGATACATACGAAAACTTTTCTTTTACAAATATAAAATAATTAAATGATTGAAAGATAGTTATTATTATTATTATTATTGGAGAAAAACTTAAATAAGGAAAACTGAAAATGAGGTCGGGTTATTTCCCCCCATATTCACGAAATCACAGCGTCGATAGATAGATAAGAACACGAAACTATAATTACGTTAAATACTTTCGCGGTTGTTTTGTTAGCGCAAAAACATGATTCGTTTTGTTAATAGACTTGCACCCAAAGACTACATTTACACGCGCAGAGTTGTACTTTATTTGAAATTCAGTTTCCCTTTCTAAAACTAAAATCTCTTCATTCTTTATCTTTACCAAAGATAACAAAATAAACTAATAATACTAATAACAAAATATAATAATAATAATAAAAGCAAACAAGGTAAAATAATAATAATAACAACAACAAATACTCCAACGCTATTATGTGCTCAGAATTTCTGGTTTTAAATTTTTGTATAAAATAATGTCAAGATTTAAAAATTAGATTATTTGAAAGCGATTTAAGATTATTTTAAAATAAATACAAAATTCAAATAATAGTTATTAGTGCTTAACAAACGTAGCATTTTTGCTTAGCTGAGACTATGAGGGGGTATCGTACCGTTTTAATTATTACTAAGAAATAACCGAGATATCAGAAAAAATATATTCCTCAAATTCATTTTTCCTTATGTACTTAATGTTGTATATTACAGCTATTAATGTTGAATGTTTTAGTTTCAGAAAACTTTAGATTGGAGTAACTCGTAGTTTGAACAAGGGTTTCTCGAAAGGTCAAAGAAACAACTCTGGGAGAAATGTACATTTCTGGATGGTGACTATGTAGAAAAGTCTTAAAAATAATTTATAAAAATTAAGTTCATATCTCGATTATTTTAATTATAACTGAACTTTTTGACACCCCGAGACAATTTTAAAACTTTTGGATATTGTAGGTTACTTCAATCTAAGGCTTTCTGAAACCAAATAAATCAACATTAATAGCTTTAATTTTCATTATAATGAATATATAATGGTAGATTAATATTCAGAATAGATTTTATCCAGATATCTTGGTTATTTCTTAATAATATTTAAAACTTTGAGATATCCCTCGTATTTAGCATTCAAAATAACTGTTTCCCAAAGCCATTTTAAAAAAAAATTTCTTTTAAAGGAATTTCTGTTTTGAGATGATTTAATTGTCGCATGATGGGGCAATTAGTTACAGCCATGAACAATATTTGTAAGTTATATTAAATCATTAGTTACTAACTGGGACTGAATTGTAATAACGTATAATAAATACTTGTTGAAATTACCGATAAAATGTCCTAAAGAGCTTAAACAAAAATGGAATTAGAAATTATTTAAAATAACTTACAAAAAAATTATATTATATGAAAATAAATTTGTAAATCAACAGTGATAGTTCTACAACCCACCCATACCCACACAAACACGCACGCACACACAAATATATACGCGAGTTGAAGTATTAAATAAAGAGACTGACGCATTCCTTGAAGCCTTCTCGTAAACAAATCCGTATAGCCGAAACCTTCATTCGCAGAAGAGTTATTTTTTGTTTGTTTCGCTGGAAAAATTATGAGAGTAACAACAGAGCAACGAAATGTTGCGTAATTCCTCATGAAATTGGGAAACGTCGCTGTTGAAAGTTATAATATACCAAAAGAAGTGTACGGTAATGAATGTTTATCGCGTTCACGCGTTTTTGAGTTAAGGGTTTTCAAGCTGGCCAAGAAGACGTTTTCGATTATTCACGCCCGGATCCCCTTCCAATCGAAAAAATCGGTAATCTGGTTCGATCTGACTGTCAGTTAAGTATTCGAGTAACTGCTGAGACTGTGGGAATTGACAAAGAATCCGTACGGCAAATTTCAAATAAAAGTTTTTACATGCAAAAAGTGTGTGCCCAAAAGGTGCCTGAAATTACCCCCACGTTTGAATAACAAGAAGTTCTCAAAAATGTTTTTACTGACACTTTGAATGCCAATGAATATGACCTAAACATATTGGAAAGAATAATAACGTGTGACGAATCGCAGGTTTTTGCTTAAGATCCTGAAACTGATTGCCAATCCATACACTAGAATAGCCCATCTTCACCAAGAGCCTGAAAAGCTCTCATGAGCAAATCAAACTTCAAAGCAATGATGATGGTTTTTTTTCTATATTCATGCGGCTGTGTACCTACACTGGGTTCCTGAAGTTAAAACTATTAAGCAATATTAGTACCTTCACGTTCTTGCAGAACTCCGTGAAAGAATAAGGAGAAAACGTCTTAAATTGTGGAAGGACAAGTCATTCTGCATTGTCTGTCAAGAGGTTTCTAGCCGAGTACAGCATCCCTGTGTTAGACCTTTCGCCTTCTTCACCGAATCTTGCACTATGCGACTTCTATCTGTTTTCTAAGGTGAAATCTGCATTAAAAGGAACAAGATTTGAGTCCTTGAAACTGTGAAAGAGAAAGCGGCCCATGTTCTGAAGGAGTTGACTAAAGTAGACTTCCACCATTGTTTCGAACAATGGAAGATTCGCATGGAGCATTGTAGAGATGGCAGAGAGGTGTGTATTGATGGTGATAATAAGTAAATATGTATCATAATTATATATAAAATGTTTTACAGCGTCAGTCTCGTCTCGTCATTTAATAGCCTCGCCTTGTATATATATATATATATATATATATATATTAATGAATAAACTTTTTCCTGCTGAACTGATAGATCTCATGGAGAAATCCCTCATTATCCCTTTATCTTACACCACGTGAGTTACACGTGATCTGAAGAAATCCCTAAAAATTTCTACTATAAATTAGCAAGCATGGAAAAGATTCTCTCTCTTGTGCTCCTTTCCGTTGCAATAAAGACGGCGGAGTTACGTCTCCTACCTTATCCCTTTTAAATTTGTGTATACTTATTGCTTCTTTCTCTCTCTCTCTCAGCTAAATGAATAAACAGTGTTCTTATTCCAACCATGAATTTGGATGTCGCGTGTTTACTTAGTCATTAACCTTTGAAGTCATTTCAAATTTTTAAATTAACTAATTACACAAAGATTAAACACACACATATATATTTATATATCATTAAAACAAATTAATATTTTCTCGTGAAAACTTTCGATTCTGAATTACAGCCTTCTCTGATGCACGTGCTATATTTTTGCTAGAACTTCTAGAATAAGTTTATATTTCTTTAGAGAACAAAGTATTTTTATAAAATTGTCAGAAATGCTAGATAAATTTGAAAAGTAACCCAAAACTGTACTTGGAGCTTTAAATGAGAAGAAGACATATTAAATCGTGTTAAAAATAAGCCAAAAAAAGTAAAAAATAAGGATCAAATATTACCCTAATTTGTTTTTAAAGGAAGCCCAGAAAAGAAAATAACAAAAGCATTATCCAACAAATTCATTTTTTAAATATCTAGGCTCCCAACACATGATCGCAAAGGATCCAGAACATATTAATAATACTTCTACGTCTGATTATTATGAAAAGTTTTCAAAATTTTGTAGAAATATTCGGCATTTTTTGTAAGGAAATACATACATCATGATTAGAAGGAAATAATTTCAATGTTTTTAAACTGTTAAATACATTTTGAAATATTTTAATGCGTGCGTGTGAAGTAAGATTATAAAATAAACATACTTTTCCTCATTGATATCAAGGAAAAAACATTTTTAGCTGGCATTTGTTTTCAATTTTAGCACAATCATTTCATAAGAAAAATTTTAAAACGTATTATTGAATAGAAACATTTGCAAGACTTCCGAGATTGAAAAATTATTTTTAACGAGATCCTCATTCGTTTCGAAAGAAACTTTAGATGCGAAAATAAGATCATGATATAAAACAGTGGAGTTGTTTTTCAATAAAGAGATTTTAAGGTTATAATTGTAATGAAAAAACTACAGCTTTTGAGGATATGGGATTTAAATTGCTAAAATCTCTAATTTTTGTTGGATTTTCATGAAACTTAATACAAATGATCGTTAGTGCGTGTTTATGTCATACAATAAATGGTTTTTTTTTAAAAATATTAATAACTTTTTGAGTCACTAAAATTTTCGACTTCTCCTTTCATGTTTTTGGCGTTTGGTCATGTTATCACGTCACCATTACGGCATTAATGCTTTCCACCCATATGGCGTTGATTAATTGACCTTGATGACGAGATGGATTCGAGATCCCTATCTTCTTTTCCAGGGAAATCTTCTCACTCGTAGCGCCTATAACAGCCGAGCCAAAAAGAGGTTCCCCCTACAGGACCAGTTATTAGAACATTTTTTCCTATCACTGTTAGATACGATTTTTACAGGACACAGCCGCCATCCATCCATCCCAGGAAGAAAAGACTCTTGTTGTTGATAGATTTTCTGAACAATGTTTAGAAAAAGTTGATTTTGCGCCGTTACAGCAATTGATATACATACATCTCCTGTTGTATTGAGTGTTCTTTGGAATGTTTCCATTGACGCCATCGGCAGTCTCTAGTTAAGATGGCGTATCTATTTAACACGTGCATTATTGCCGTATTTATCACGATTCAAGATTTATGAAGGTGGTATCTGCCTTCGACACAATGAAGCATGTGGAACCATTTTTCGGAGTTCTCACCAAGTAAATCTAGACTTGGAAGTGCAACCATCTAGTGTTCAACTGGGGCACAGCATCTGAGTTTGTTCGTTTAAACACTACTTTGATAAAAGTTGGTTGACCTTGGTTGGTAGGGTGACTTGAGCTTCCTATATTCGGGTCTATGCATTTGTTGCTTCGCCTTAGACAACGGAGACAGAAAGAAGTATCCTGTCTGTGATCAGCTACTAGGCGCTCTTTACTCTCGTCGTTGTTAACTGCGACTTTTGCGGGAGAGGACTTTCGCAAGTTCTTAGTTTGTTCCCTGTAATTAAAATTTTTAAGAAATGATTTTAGAATATTTTTACTCATATTTAAACATAAAATAAAGAAATTGACACGTGGACTTTTAATTGAATCTTTAATAGAGAGAAATTGATTGACTGATTGTCTTATTATTGACGCACTTAGAAGCAACCCGTGGGCTGTTGGCGACGGACCTTTTAACAGAGAGAAAAAGAAGAGGAAAACACAAAATTTAAACTCTCTCTCTCTTTGCAATGTGATTTTTCTGGGCGAGAAAACGCTTCAAATACATGTTTGGTTGTGAAATATAATCCAAATCCATGTGATTATGATTCTTAATTAACATTACACTGAGAAGCAATAACAGGGCAATTGGTAACGGACCTCGTAACCTCAGCAAGTGACGAGGTCGACATCTGAGCTGGCATCTATCCCCCTTCAAATTTCAATACCACTCCAAGGGAGGACTTGACTCGACCATATTTAACGTGCATCAGCAATGTTACACAGAGGGTCTGTAGTGGCATCAGAGCTTGAACCCATGATTCGACGAAAATAACACCAGCCGCGAGTCCGTGACTGTGATCTCAAGGCTATCGCTGCCACTATCCATATCCATACATGATTTTACATTTTGCAATAAAAAATAAAATTTAAAAATAATGTGACTTAAAAGCAAAATTTATTTGCAAAGTTCATTTTACGAACGCTAAAAAATTCTTTTTTTGAAAATTAAATTTAATGAAAACATTGTTAAAAACTATTTAATCAGTATGAAAAGCTATTCTAAGGAATTGATTCCTTAATAAACGAAAGACACTAGAATAATTTTAAAAAATGCCTGTTAAATAATTATTGTGTTAATTACTGATAATTATTTCCATAATACTTTTTTCGACAATTTTTTTCTCATAAATTTAGGGTTTTCGAGCCCACTTTAAGAAATAGCCTGAATTTCCTGAATAATCATAAATGAATTGTATGAAAAGATGCTTTATGTCAACTTTTTTATATAAAAGAATTTTTTTTTTAAAAGAAAAAGAACCTTTTTGTTTTAAAACTCTTTCTGCCTGTTGAAAAAGTTTTATTTGATTTTGAAATAATCCCTCAATTTCCCTGTTTCAGTGTATCAAATATTTCTTTCAGAGTTTTCATACGATGACGAAATAAACGAATCTTTAAAAATTCACACTGCTAAGGGATACGGATATTTTAAACTGTAAAAAACTCACAGACACCTAAAATATGTTAGTGCTACAGAAGCTGACTTATCGACAAATGTAAATCTTGTGGAGTTCTGTTCGTTTTGCTTGGCTTAATTCTGCACGTGAGCTATGGTTTCCTAGGAAAGCGGAGCCTTTAATCTAGCGGCTGTAATACTGCGAATGATGACGTTACAAAAACGTTGTCTATGTAGTCTAGATAGCGTGGTTTCCAAAAAAAACATTAAACGAGAGGAAACCACATCACTGGTTTCCATAAACAACATTTTGGTGTCATCTATAACCTCTGTCAACAACGTCATCTACTGTAATATTGCAGCCACTAGATAATGGCACCGATTTCTTAGGAAACTGTAGTTTTAGTGAATACCAAGCGGCTCTTGTTTCTTCCCGTCTGCGCCAGAACCTCAGAGTTGACTTTGTTATTCAACTAGGTGCAAGAGCGTAATCCTTGTTGCTCTTTATAACATATGATGTTATCCAAAAAATAATGGTATTGAGCTTCTGACGCTCAAACAGAATTTGCTCAACAAAGCTGAGTGCATTGCGTTGAAGATCAAAATTTTGGAAGTAGAACACTGCTCATTTGCCTCAATCGGCGGAAAGCTTTTGTTGTAGTGCCATGTCAAAATGAATGTCGCGATTCCGATCCCAGCTGGAAGTTGAGGATCATAATCCAGTTTCTTCTCGCGAAGGAAAACGCGTCTTTCTAGATTTTTCGAAATGAAAACTGATTACGGAGATCGTGTCATGAGCCGTACTTATGTGAACAAGTGGTATCGTGAGTGTGAGGCTTGCAGAAAATATTCAAAAATCATAGCCTCTGTCTTTCGGGACCGTAAAGGGATTCTCAATATTTTTTTGCTCTGGAGAAACAATTAATAGGAAGCTACACTGAGAAACGCGAAAAAACATCAGGGAAGGTGATACAGACAAAATATTGATTGGTTGGTTTTATTAACGTCGTACTAGAAGCAACATGAGGTCTATTGGTGATGGACCTCGTAATTTTGAACCTCTGTCAAATGACGAGGACGACACCTGAGCTGACATCCTCCTCTCCTAAATTCCACTACACACCAACTGGAGGATTTTGGATCTCGACAGACTTAAAGTGCATCAGCCCCGGCTACAAGACCTGTCATTAGTGGCATCAAAGCTCGAATCTACGACCCAACAAAAACCGCCAGCCGTGAGTCCGCGACCGTGACCACTAGGCAACCGCGGCCACATACAGACAAAAGAAGGAGGATGTGAACGAAGGCAGTGCGTTTGTATGTGTTTGAGAGTGTGTATATTTGTATGAAAAATAATTAAAATGTTCATTCAATTTACTTGTATTAAAATTGGGCCTTTCATAGCAACTGTGACTGAAATGTTTTATTTATCTAGAAAGAAGAAATGTAATGAGTCATGTAACTCCATAAATAAATTTGATATTTTGTTGAAACAGTAATAGATACTAACAATTAGTTGTAAAAGGCATTAGAATCAGAAAATAATTTCTAAAATATGCTCTATATTGATAATAAGAAAAAAAATTAAAACCGAATGTAAGAATACCATTAAATGATGGATATCCATTCAAGGCGTATAATCCATGTCCATAAGAGGCGTATAACGCTTGCGAGACGATCTTTGAAAATGTTTTTACAACCAACTTCCAACGATCCATAGGAAAGGAAGAATCAACAGAGAACCGTCAAGGTCTCAAGATAAAATAGACAATGGTGCCTGGATATTTGCGAGCATAAAAAAAAATCAATGATGACGGCCCAATCTGAGTGAAGAATTCCTTCATGCTGTTCAAAAAACCGAACGGAGGTGCATAGCCTCTAGCAAGCAGTTCTTTTGATGCGTATACATCTGCGAACTGAACCATTCGCGAACTTCTCAGTTTGCAACTGTATACGCACACAAATCATGACATTGCATTCTAAAAATAGAATTTAATATAAAATTCTAATGCCTAGTAATATCGCGTGACATCGCTGAGAGCGATAAACGAGACAACCCTGACGACTTCCTCTCATCACGATGAGCACGGCCTAAATTAATTATCATCAGTAAGAAATAGGTCACTTGGCTGATATACTCAATCATAGTTCATGTTTTTGATGATTATGTGATAGAGAAATCTAATTTTTTTTTAGTGAAGTGTGTGTGAGAGTGTTGGTTGGCCCCCCCCCCCATCCAAATAAATTACATTAATGATGTTAGAAGCTCTGCTCAAGAACAGGGAGAAACGGAGCTATTTTCCAGCGTTTTTGTTGACATTACATATTTCGGACATTTCATTTCTTTATAGCTAGATTCTGATCAAGATGAAGTCCTTTCCTTTTATTAAAAATGTCATGATATAGAGATTTTTATGAACCCAATTCTGTAAATGAACTTAACTGTTTTTACAAGCTTTTATTTAATTTGCTATGTTCATATATGTGTCTTAACTGTCTCTTTCTTGACTGAACTTTCATTAAATTTCGATGGTTTACTTTTTACTCGGTCTTACAAATAAATTGTGGCGATGTCAGAACGTCATATATATATATATATATATATATATATATATATATATATATATATACATATGACTGTTCAGATGTCAAAATGCTTTATTTGTTCAATGTATCAAAATCAGGGAGCTTAAAATGGTCCAAACGCAATGCAAACCGACACCAGATTCATGTAATTTGGGTTGGGTTGTAAAGTTATCGTAATTATTCTCAATTCAGTATTCTTTACTTTAGATTTCGGACGGAGGGGAACGAGTGAAATAGTTCGGGTTATGACCAAAAAAAGGAAATGTACTGGGATAGAAATTTTAAGGTTGCGTTAGTTTTGCTGAGAAAATAATAACTATTGAACGTCAGATTCGAATATCCAAGGCAGGAAAATAAAGATTAAATGGATAATAGAATTTTGTTAAATAATCCATATATATATATATATGTAATGATTTAACTTTTAATTCAATAATTACCCTAAATAATAAATTAATTTTCTATTCTATCTCATTCCCTAATACAAAAGTAAAGAGTTCATTCTTATTTCCTGATCCCCTTCCAAAAGTATCCTATAATTTATTACATCACGCGCTCTTGAAAAGGATTAAGTCTGCTTAAACTAATTATAAATCTGTCAACTACAATCCCTTTTTAATTCCCTATCTACTATTTTTCCCTGGAATCCCCTTATTCTTACCACGTGCTTATGACGTTTGATGGGAATTTTCCCTAGTATATAAGCCAAAACGCAACGAAAAACGTTCTCTCTTTTTCATACTGCGCTTGCTCTTTTTCATACAATTGTTCTGTTCTTACCAAAATGATGTAACCAAATACTACGTAATGAAAATGGTCTCTCTCTCACAGCTTTAAATAAAAGTAAAAAGTCACTAAGCCTCGACTGTTATTGATAGTATGTTACTTTACAAAAGTCGACAGGAATACTTTAGATCTTTTAGTTCTTTTTAGATCAATTTAAGAAGACAGTCGGTTTATACCCACACATGTTTGAGTGACTTTGTGTACTTCACGGCTTGTTTAATTTGTATTCTGGAGTTAGGAGGAAAATCCAAATTTTATAATCACTTTTTTTCGTTGTACTTCAACTTGAACACAACATTTCGGTTTCCAGCCAAACTAGAAATCCATTACGTTTCTGTTTTGACTATATTCATTCGCTTACATTACAAATTAATTGTTTGAACATGTTATTAAATATATCCTTAGAATCACAATTTCTGTCAAGTATGATATATTTTCTTACAAATTTCTACGTATTTTTTCATTTCGATACTTCAGGTCGATAATGATGAAATCGAAGATGAAGTTCAGCTATTAACGGCTCATTTAATTCACTATGGCTTGAAAATTGCCACGTATATGGAACATTTTCTTATGTTTCTGACATGGAGCTTGTTTTAAAATTTCAATGTAATCTTAAGATTCGTGTAGCAGGATATCAAGAATTATATAAGGAACATGAGTAACCAAAAAAAAAAAAAGAAAGAAAGAAAGAAAGAAACTGCAGCTAATAATAGACATTGTAACAACAACAAAAAAACCCATCAGAGGTAGTTAATAACGAACGAAATTCTTCATTTGAATCAAAGCCTACAGTTATGCTAGACATATCTGACACATCTACTGATCATAGCATTTTTGATCCAGTTCGTAATAAACGTGCACGCTTGTTATCAAGTAGTGATAAATAGCTCTTAGTAGTTGTAATACTAATTTCAGTTTGAATTTTTATGTTTTATATGTACCTATAGACTTAATTTTCAATGTGCAGTAATTTAATTTTTTTTGTAATTAAGATGAGTTGTTTTTTTTTATAAATATGTAATATGGATTTCTTTATTACTTTTCTTACACAGTTTTTTGAGAAAATATTTAGAGTTTTTTCATCTTACACGATGTTTTAAAGTTATGGAACCTTTTCCTAAATTTACTATACGTAGCATGTATTTTTTTACACGAAACTTTTTTTCAGGGGAACTTATCTATCGTGTAAAAAAAGGAGTTGAGTGTATGTATATATTGTACTAATGCTCCCGTGTATTTCTCTTCAACAAACATTTTGGCATTTCTATGACGTTATTTGATTTAAGAAATTCGACTTGTGAATAAATCTCAATATATGCAAATTAGCATTGCTATATATTGAAGTGTACTGAATAGGAATCAGATCAGATAGTTTAGATTTTGCATTCTGATCTTTGGAGCCAGAAGATGAAATGTTCACTGGATAGCTGAGATTGGAATCAGATCCAATATATTTGTTTCTGACTTGGATCCCCTTTTGTAATTATTCAGATGAGTAGAATGTTCTGATAATCTTTGGTTGAGGCTCGAGAAAGTTTCCGTTTCTCATTCATCATATAATAATTTCTTTGTGGTCATTGCAATAGAATTGAATAAAACCAGTTTGAGTTTCTTAACTGACTCTTTCTGACTGAATTTTCATTGAGTTTCGAGAGCTCAAATTAACAGTAGCGAAGTTGGGCCCTCACCAAAACTTCAGAGCTTGATTATTTACATTTAAATTTAAAGATAGTGAGTTATTCTAATAAATATGCATGAAACTCTTTTCACTCTGGTAGTACTATTTTTTACCAAATTTCGTCAAGGCTACTATTTTCGATTCAATAAAATCATTTCTTATTTTATTTAACAAAATAACCTTAAATTATTTCCAAAATAAATTATTTCGGTGAAAAGTTCTTTTTAGATCAATTTAAATAAGGATTGTGCGTTATAAAAAATATATTAAAGCATTCTGTATTTCGAAAAATCCAGTTAAAAGCGTACGAAGATTCAATTTAAAAATTTAGCATGGCACATTTTCTAAAAAAAATAATTTCTAATTTACATTTTAACAATAAAACTAAATTATGAACCATAAAAAGCAAATCAATTTTAAATTATCATTAATTGTAAATTGAAACGTATTACTGACTTTCAAAAGAAATCGTGGCTATTTTAGCGTGTGCAAAAAATTCTCAACATGTATGTATTACTATTTTGAGAGTTTTATTTTCGTAATACTACTTTCCTCAGGAAGACAAAGCTCTTTATTGTCCAAATATTTTTTTAATAAAGAAAGATAAGAAGACTTGAAAACTAAAAATCTGATAGAAGAGATAGCTGGATTAAAAAAGGAAGAGGAAAGAATGTGAGATAAGTTGGTCTTTGAAAATTTCTTTTAAGTAAGTAAAACACGAGTAAGGAAACAGAAAATTTGTGTACACAGCTTTATATGACTACAAAACGCATTTCTTATTTCTCCAAGAAAAGATGCTTTATCTTTAGTGTGTTGACACTTACTATCTGCATTCCTTTCCTTTTTTTAACGACCATCGATAATGTTATATCTATAGGGCATTCAACTTGTCTGATTATAAATAAAGAATCATCGAAAAATAAATACTACATAGAATCATCTGTTCACTATCAGATCGATCTCAAATTTATCTGATATCTCTGTTCTGATAAGAGAGGTTTTAAAAATGAGTGAAAATGTATTGCACTTCATTTTGCGAGTAACTAACAGAAGCAGCACATAGTCGGATTTTTTTTAGTCAATAGCACGAATTTCAGCTTTTAAGGCTAAATTTGCATTTATGCTAATTATTACAGAGCGCAAGATGACAGAAAGCTTAAACGATTTCTAGGTGTCTCTGAAAATCTGGTTCATAGGTTAGGTTTTGAAACTTTTGTATTTAAAACCATCAGATTGTAATCAACGTCCCCTTTGCGTTTGAAAGAGCCCCTATTTTGAAACCTTATTGAGAACGTTTTTAATAGAAAAAATAAGATAAATTTAAACTTTCTTTTCTCATTTTTGTTGTTTCTCTGGTGCGTTTTATTATTCTGTTCTAATTAAAAGGTATTCACAAAATTCATTATGTTAGTAAACATTTTAAGGCCATTCGTTTTTATCGCCAAATAGTTTCCTAGTTTTATTTTTAAATTTATATTGCGTATTATACTTTATACCGTTTGTTAGATCCTTGCGGTTTGTGTTCTTCATAATGCAATTATGCAGGGATAAAAGTTAAATGCTATTCGGTGCTTTATCTGTCATTACTTGTGCTGCCATCTTTTGAATAATTCTGCCAAAAAATACTATTTTATTCAATGTAATTACAAGACTTTGATTTTAAATTGTGTTCGATTCATAAATACATTGGTATCCACTTCTTTTCTATAATAATTATTATATTTATCTGGTCTTTAGTGTTAAAGAGACTAAAGTGAGATTTATTTTAAAAGCATGAAAACGATGTAATTGAATCATCATCAATATTTTTAGCGGAAGTGTTAGAATATAAAATACCTCAACATTTAAAAAGAAACTAATATGTATGATTCTTATAATCGGAGACACTTTCCAAGAACTTATGTCATGTTGTTTAAGAAGTTAAATAAAAAGTGAAATAAATTTTTAAAATGAGCTTCATGTAACAATAAAACTATATCGTTAAAAATATACGTTTAAGTAAATGCATTTCTCACTTTATAATCTGTAATCTTTTACGTTTTAAATCAGTAATAAAATCTGTTAAATCGGTTTACGTTTTAAAACCACTCGAATAATTTATTCAATTTCAAAATCTATTCACATATGACACTAGAAGACAATTTTATTCTATTTCCATAACTGTGCGAAATGGCTCAAAAAAGTATTTCACAAAATACATAACAAGAAATTTAAATTTTTCAAAATAGTTAAAATAGCCATAAAAGACTTATTTTTCTTTTAAATTTTCATTTCAAGCACTTCCATTATTTACATATAACAGAAGAGAAAAAAAATAATTCCCACAATTTATTCTAGTTCATAGACTACTTCTTCTTAATGTTGTTAAGTAGAATCTTGCATGTATAATTTTCGCTTTTCGTACGTTTTGCCTTTTATAAAATTATAACTAAAAACGAGTTTTCTGCTTTTTTGAATTTCAAAAAAGAAATGTTGCGTGTTTGAAAGATCACGCATTTTGATAAAACCTTAATTACCTGGCAGCTGGACAACTTCAGGAAAGGATTGAAGTAATTTTAGCACATCCCTCTTTGAAATTTCAGCGCACGATACGCTCACTACCTTTCATCAAATGCGTCATCAAAAGATGTTATGCTAAAACACTTTATTCATATACTTGTAAGTAACATGTCACTTGTGAATTAGATATTACACATATTTAAAGAACTGCAAAATAAATTCCAGGAAACGTATAGAAAAAATTTTAGTACGAAAAAATTTACGCTAATATTCCACTGTTTGACAGTTGTTAAGGATTAATTGATTTACATAATTGTATTCTGATAGCCATGAAAAATCATATAAGTAAATAAGTCTAAAGAGAGCTGTCTAACATATATGAGAAACAAAAAAAAAACCTTACGAATTCTTTATTTATTCTAAGTTATATCTACGGTAGCATAGTGCTATTGTGCTCATGGCAATGATGTTTCAGTCAAGCCAAGTGTTCCAATTCTGATTACACTAAAGATTAGTCGTGTCGATGGGCTGATGCAAGTTAAATCCGTAAGGAACCAGAGTCTTTATATTGGAGTAGTGTGGATGTCGAAAGTGGGGTACCAATTCAGCTATCGACTTCGTCATTTGACTGTCGTTCAAAATTATGGAGCGTTATTGGCTTTGGTTAATGTATCTTTGTATCGGGCAGAAATCGACCGCAGGATACGTACATTACCACATTGTTGTTTTCCGAAGATACTGCAGTGAAGTTTTATTTTTATGGCAAATATTACCCACAGAATGCCTATAAAACATTATTTAAATACGCCTTGTCCTGGTAAAAAGTTTGAAAATTTGAAATAGCCAGCTAAAAGGGATTTTAGTACATAGGAGAACGTTTCCTTTCTTTTTCTACAGATTTCTTATTAAATATGCATTCTTCAGGGAGCAATGTTTTAATTATTTCAGCATTCGGTTCACAGAATGTAAGATATTTCTGGAGAAAAAAAAATCTTTAGTTACAAAACAACAAATTTGAAACTTTCCTTTTGAATGTTACAAAAAAATGTGTATATATATATATATATATATATATATATATATATATATATATGGGGCTTTTAGTTTTCGGATTTTTTTCAATTCATATTCTTGGTTTTATAACTATTTTTAAATAATATATTTTGTTGATGGGGATAGTTTGGCCAACAATTAAATAATAACCCCGCTTAACGGTCTAAATTCTGTTACAATATTAAATAAAATATTTTCCATTTTCTTTTCAAAAAATTTAATAGTTTCTTAAATTTTTTCAAATTATAATTTTTATTTCTCTGAGGTTTTTGGTTAATTTTTATCTACTTTTCTTTTTGAGATTATATATATATATATGTATGTATATATGTATATATATATATATATATATATGTATATATATATACTCTAATATAAGTTCAAGGAACAAGCAATGCACGTAATAA
>BMAW01098368.1:346340-373232 GCA_019974015.1 Nephila pilipes | reverse complement strand
GTTCTTGAATCTTATATTATAAATATATATATATATAAGCTTCAAGAACTGAAGAATATTCTTTATAACACGCATTACTTATTCCATTGCAGCTATTCATTTAAATTGTTACAATTAAACTATAAGTTACAATTACCTTCCTAATTAATAAGCATATTTATCAATGTTATAATTTTGAAAGAATATTTAATTAATAATATATTAACCATCTCAACTTAACTGTTAACTTTTAAATTAAGTTGTTCGTTTCGTATTACACGAATTCTCATAACTCTACTTTTTTAGAAGCCTAAAAGCCATGGTGAGGGATTTGTCACTTCCTTTCAAAGACTTATATAACTTTTGATATTGATGTTATGTTTTCTATGTACTTTTCACTCTTCTCTAGTATAAGAAATCTCGAGACAAATTCAAAACATTTGAGACTTTATACGTACAATTTCGAATTCAGATGAACATTCATCCATTGATATCTAAAATCCATCAAGAAATCACAATAGACATTTTATATTTATTCTGACAACTCATCACGTTTTGAATAACCACTTTTTATTTTAAAAGAGTTTGTGAAATGACAAAAATTGCCTAATTTTTGTTGTTGTAGCTTTTCTATGCGCTTATTCAAATGGTCTTGAGTATTCTTGAATTTCGCTTCATCTGGGAATTTAGATGACGTGTTGTAGCAACCTGAAAGCTTAAAATCGTTTAAAAACAAATATTTAACCATACTCAGTTTAATTTTTTGTTAATTATAAATATTCACATAATGTTAAGTGATTGCCTTGATTATTTATTAACTCAGAAGCGACCCAAGGACTGTTGGTGACGGGCCTCGTAATTTTGATTCCCTCCCATTCAGGTGACGTGAACGACACCTTAGCAAGTACTCCACCATAAAAACTTCCACTCTATCATAACTTGAGGACTTTGAACCTCGACAAATTTAACGTATATCAGCCCCACTACACGACGGTGTTTAGTGGCCCCAGAACAGAAACTCACGTCTCATATGAGATGAAATTGGGAAATATAATGAATTTACAACACAATACAATATACAATAATTCTGTCGGCTAAGAAGTGACAAACCAGAAATGTTGAGTGATAAAGTACAATGTTATAACAGAACTAAAAATCTTTCTTTCCCTTTCGTTTGGCCTTCTTATTTCCAGATTGAACAGTTCCAAACGAACTTAACTCCTCGATAATTTCCCGAATGATTAGTCTCGTATCTGTATTAATTATTTTGAGAATTTTTAAAATTTCCCATCTGTTATCAATGCTAAAGAAATCTTTATCTTCAGTATTCTCGTCAACTTCACGCGCGCGCGAAGTCTCTCTCTCTCTCTCTTTGTTCTTTATCACTGTTCTTCAAGACAAGAGTGTCCTTGTGTGCTTCCTGTGAGATATATCAATTATCTATTATCTTACCTATTTAAATTTTCAAGAAGAGTAATGCATCGAGGTTACAATCTGCGTTTTAATTATGTTAAATTTCCTATACTTATTTTTATTCCCTCTTTCATCCCACTTGTTGATCTTTATTATTGTTGTAATTAAAAAAGCACGTTCTTAAGATAATTTTAACTTTCAAAAAATATAAAGAATTTATGAGACTCGGATTTGGATAAGAGAACTAAAACTATATTTGTATTACAAATGGAGGGCCACAGCACATACCATGATAACAGAATCGAGAGCTTCGCATCTGCTGGGTCATGAGTTCGAGCAGCTATTGCGCCTTGAAATCGACCAACCTTCAAAATCTTCAAGGTACAATGTATTGAAATTTGGAGATCTAAATGCTAGCTAAAGTTTCATTCTCGATATGCAACCAATATTAATATCTCTTGGATAAAATTAGTCATTCCACTGAATAGTTATTCATTTCTTAAACTTATAAAAATATGCTGTATCACGATTTTCCCTTCAACTTATTCTCTGAGTTCCTT
The DNA here is from genome assembly GCA_019974015.1 of Nephila pilipes. Taxonomy (NCBI): domain Eukaryota; kingdom Metazoa; phylum Arthropoda; class Arachnida; order Araneae; family Nephilidae; genus Nephila; species Nephila pilipes. The sequence goes on along the minus strand of BMAW01098368.1, from coordinate 371,280 downwards.
TCTCATTTTGTTGGAGATGAAAATTTCTTCAAATAAAAAAAAACGCGTCTTACGTTGATAAGAGTGGAATTAGTATTAACCGTTGAACCTTAATATCCAGGAAAGTGAACAAAATTTATTTGGTTATCATTATATGACGTTGAACTATACGTGATTTTCTATAAACTAACCTCGGGGGCTTTGAACTGCCTAAAATTACAATTTTTTCCGAACCAAAACAAAACTTGATTAGGTAAATTAGATAAATTTAGAAGTTATTTGAAATACAGATAATGATATGTAAATGAAATAGAATTGAAGGTAAATGAAGGGAGATTGAGAATAACGACTTTTTGATCTTTATTAATACTTTGTATTGAAGTATCTAAATTAGTTTTGTGGATTGAAGAGAATTCAATTTAAATTATAAAGATAGGAATTGGCTCCATGGGTGAAGTGATTGAATCAGGACGAATGATTTGGTAACCTAAGAATCTATTAGTTGATCCTAATTTAGAATTGACGCATTAAGGAGTATTCGAGAGAGAGTGACCTCATCTGTTCTTCATTGATAAATAAAGTTTTTTTCTCTTGGACTGACGTATCTTCATTTGGAGTCTGGTATTTGTTAATTGTTTAAATAAAAGGAACAATAACCACATTGAATTATAAATAATGGAGAATATGTATCACAATTATATTTTTTCCTTTTGGATTTTTATGACTAACTTAACAAGCTTTTTAATGAAAAGTCAAGCAATTAGTAATAGACGGGAATTGCAAACTATTTTCTTTAATTAACTTCGAGAAATGAAATTGGGACCGTGAAAGAAGAATAACCTATAGAGCGATATAAAACCGTATAAAAAAAGATGTAATAGAAAAACCAACTTCACATCCTCCTTGACTACAAAAAAATTATTGCTAATTTTTCGATTAGAATTCAATGATGATGTTCAATTATAATCTATCAACCTTTAATTCAGCAAAAGTTCCAGAAATATTCATATTTCATTAATACTATATACCTCCCAATCTAACATTCTGAAAAATTGTATTCATATTCTAAAATTAATTAGGCTTGGTTTGGTTTGATTTCATTAACTTCGCACTAGAAGCAACATGAGGGCTTTTAGCGATGGACCTCGTAATTTTGAACCTCGGTCAAGCGACGAGGACGACACCTGAGCTGGCACCCCCTCTACTAACTTCCACACCATGCCAACAATTAAATTAATTAAATAAAGTTATTTGTATCTCAGAAAAAAATAATAATTAATATTTAATGCCAAGGTTACACCACCTAAATGTTGTTTTCGTTAAAAGTTTATTATATTACCATATGTTAATGATTACTAAAAATATAATTTAATAAATATTTTTAGTACATACTAAAAAATATAATTTAATTAAAAATTAAGTTGCACTAAGCCTTAAATAAGTGATACATAAATAAGAAGTCAAGTCACAGTTATTTACAGGTTTATTCAAAGTGAATCATCCGATTTCAAAATAAATATAAGATAAAGCAATGAAATATTATTGAAACACATCTATATCTATATATATATGCTAGCGTGAACACAAAATAATGGTAACACCTGGGTGATCATGATGGAATGAAATGAACTTCTCGTAATTACCTTTAGTACTTGATACATCATAAATTAAATTTGATTGTATAAGTTCAAGTTATTTTAGGATAATTTACAACTTTTAAAATACAAATTATATTCTTCAACAACTTATTTTTTTTCCAGAAATGATTGCATCAGCTTTTATAAGGGAAAAAGTTATTAAGTCTTATTACTTAAGAAAAATGCTAATAACAGTTTTTTCCCGAAAAAGGAGTATGGAAAATAATTTATAATTTGATAGATGGATTGACGAATGACAAGTTTAATGATACATATTTATAAGACATGAACGAAGAACTTAATGACGTCAACATAGTCTATTTGAATTGCACTTCAAACTTCAAAATATCATGAGCGGATCAAATATCATGATTATAATCATGTTATAAGTTTATAGAGACAAAAATGCAATCGATGTTTGTTATCACTAGGTCTCAAGGCTTGCAAGGATTACATGGCTTGTAAATGAATTTTTGCCTTAACATTTACTAAACAGTAGACTGAGGAACACCCAGTCCTCGACTGGGGAAAACAGTCAATTTCTTTGGGCTTCGTAGAAAAGTATCTATCACTCTTTCAACATTTTCCCCAGATATATCAATGGTCGCCCTCTACTTTTCTCTTTGCAAAGACTGTTGATACCACCTTCGAATATTCTATGCCATAGGTGGTACTTTTTATGATATAGGTACTTTTTATGAAAATCACCATGAACGGTGATTACAGATCCATATCACGTAAACTGCAGCATACAAAACGCTTTCTACTCTGCGGACGCCATTATCACTTCTACCACTGAGAAGCTTCTAAAACAGCTTCAACACACGATAGTCATCTTCTGTTCAAAATATAAAATTATCATATTTTTCGTATGTATTCATGTATTTGTTATAATTCTGGTCATTTGTTTTAAAAAATACAGAATTTTGAAATCGGCTGATTTATGTTAAATAACCCTGTATGTTAAAATTAAGATAATTTGCATATTTTGTCAAATTTCATGAAAAAAATAGAACGAAATGTAAAAATACTGCTTCGGAACAAAGATGCATCTCTTGTACGCCGAATACGTAAGCGTATACGTATATACGTGTGGGGAGCTGGACTAGTTGAAAAACAGGATTTATAAGCGCGCGCACCAAAATCCGCATTTTGTTCGCTTGCACATTTCGCCGAATTTCGTGGTGTTTTTCTGCAGCAATCGCTTAAACTAAAATTCAAACAGTAAAACTGAGTAACCACCAACGTTTAGTTGATGGAATGAGGTGGCGAATTGTGGGTAGGCTATAAGCAGGCTAGTGTCTCAAGTACAGATTTGCAGAGATTTCGATTTAACGCCCAGCGTCGTGCTCAAGTTATGGAAGCAGTTTCAGGACACCTGATTTATCGAGAGAAAGCCTGGGCATGGTCCTTCAAGAGCCACGACGACCAGAGAAGATCGCTATTTTCCCAGTATAGCGAGGCATAACACAGATACTGCAGCTTCTCAATTCTCTTATGAGTTGCATGCGGTCATAGGAATCCAAGTTTCAAGGATGACTGTTTCCAGAAGACTTCGTGATAGAGGGTTGCTTACAAGAAGACCTGTTGTTTGCGTCCAACTTAGTTCTGAGAATAGCAGAGTCCGCTTAAAATGGTCCAAAGATAATAGAGATTGGAGCATGGATCATTGGGCGACCGTTCTCTTCACTGATGAGTCCCGGTTCAGCTTAACCAGTGATTCTTGTCGTACTTTAATATGGAGAGAACCAAGGACCCCTCCTATGTCCGAGGAATCGACTATTACTGCAGCGAGGGCTTGATGGTCTGGCCAGGCATCGTGTTGGATAGCCGCACACCCTCCCATGTCTTTAAAGAGGCACTGTGACTGCTGAGAGGTATAGGGAAGAAGTCTTAGAGCCCTACGTTCTCCTTTTCAGAGGTGTAGTTGGTCCTGATTTCCTTTTAATGGATGACAACGCGAGGCCACATAGAGCTCATCTGGTCGACGAATTTCAGGAAAGAGAGAATATTCGCCGAATGGATCGGCCAGCCTGATATCCAGACCGCAATCCTATAGAGCATGCCTGGCACGCTGTGGGGAGGATAATTGCAATTCGCACCCCCCCCCCTTCCGCGAACTATCCAAGACCAGAAAACAGTGTTGCTAAACGAGTGGGACTAATTGTCCCAGAAATTCCTAAACTCCCTTATTTGCAGCATAAAATCTCAGTGTGAGGCCTGTATATCTAAAAGAGGGGACCATACCCCCTATTTACCCATTTTTTTGTTCTATTCTGCAACTGCTGTTTCATACCTTGCGACTCCAATGAGTGTTACGCACGATAATGCTTGTGTATTATAACTGTTGAATTGTTATTTTTTGTATTATATCAACCCTATGTACAAGCCAAATTTCATTAAAATCTGTCCAGTAGTTCTAGAGATAATCGACCAAATCGGAAAATTCTTTTAATTTTGAACACCAGTGTATATAAGCTCGAATATAAAGCGATTCCTTTTTACTCATCATTTCCCGTTAAAGTATTGACTCACTAAATTCGAGATCTATTTAATGGAATGTAACAACTCTTCTTATTAATTTATAATAAATAATAAAAATAAATAAATAATAAACAACATGCGTTATTAATTATTTTAAATAAAGGCTTATCTGACTAAATTGTAATTTCTTTGAATTCTTTTATGTAAAATGAATGGATGGCAATAAACTCATCCTTTTTTTTTCCTATCTTCATTAAACATTTTGGTGTCGTGTTACATTCAGGCAAAGACGATGTTTATATTATATATACAACCAACTCTTTTTTACACTGTCTTTTTTTACACGATTTTGAAATAACACGGTTCACCAAAATACTTTTTTACATGAATTTTTTGTTCTAGCACGAATTCTCTCTAAATTTTTTTTCAATTCTAATTTTGACAGTGTAATTAGAAGACGGTCGGCTTATGCCCACTCATGTATGAGTGACTGGGTCTACTTCATAGCTTGTTTTCTTTGTATTCTGGAGTTACGGGGAATACTCGAATTTTATAATCACTTTTTATCTTTATTTCTTTGTACTTCAACTTGAACACAGCATTTCGATTTCCAGCCAAACTGAAAATCCATCACTTCACTGTTTCGACTATATTCATTCGCTTACATTAAAAATTAATTCTTTGAACATGTTATTAACTTAAAATATATCCTTATAATCACAATTCTGTCATATAGGAATTTTTTTTTTATTTACAAATTTCTGTGCATTTTTTCATTTCGATACTTCAGGTCGATAATGATGAAATCAAAGATGAAGTTCAGTTATTAAAGGCTCGTTTAATTCACTATGGCTTGAAAATTGCCACATATATGGAACAACATTTTCTTATGTTTCTGACATGGAGCTTTCTTTAAAATTTTAATGTAATCTGAAGTTTCGTGTAGCAGGATATCAAGAATTATATGAGTAACATGACCCCCTCCCCCCCCAAAAAAAAACCGTCGCTAATAATAAACTTTGTAACAACAAAAAAACAACAGAAGCAGTTAATAACGAACGAAATTCTTCATTTGTATCAAAGCCGACAGTTGAGCTAAACATATCTGACACATTTACTTATAATAGCATTTTTGATCCAGTTCGAAATAAATGTTTACTCTTGTTATCAAGTAGCGATGAATAGTTGTTAGTAATTTTATTCCTAATTTCAATTTGAATTCTTATATGTGTTGTATGTAACTATAGAATGAATTTTCACTGTGCACTAACATTAATTTTTTTGTAATAAAAATGAATTGCTTTTGTTTTATAAGTATGTAATATGGATTTCATTATTCTTTTTTGCACGGTTTTTTGGAAAAATATTTAGAGTTTTTTTCATTTTACACGATTTTTTAAAGTTATGGAACATACCTCCAAATTTACCATATGTCGCATTTATTTTTACCTGATTTTTTTTGCATTGTTTTCTAAGTAATGCATCTACCGCGTAAAAAAAGAGTTGGGTGTATATATCTTGAAGTACGTTTATGATTTATATATAGTCAATAATGTACATAGTATTGTGTGAATTAAATACATATTTTAGTGTTTTTACCTGAAATTTTTTTTTTGTTCTGTTTTCTTACAAAATTTAGTAGTTATAATTTTTAAGAAAAATTAGTATTTTTGTATTGTTTCATCTGGTTAAATACATTCTGAATGCGTTCTGTAATTTGTGTGTGTGAATTGTATTACTCGTACAAACTTTGAAGCAAAACTTGAATATTCTAAAATCTTTTTGGTACATGTGTCCTACATTTCCTGGGGACCGCGATAGTCTAGTGGTCAAGGTCGTGGACTCACGGCCGGCGGTTTTCGTTCAGTCGCGGGTTCGATCCTTGTCTGCCAAAGATCTGCCGTGCAGCCGGGGCAGATGCACGTTAAATCTGTTCGGGGCCCAATGTCCTCCCGTTTGCGTGGTGTTAGGAGAGGGGGATGCCAGCTTAGGTACCGTCCTCTTCACTTGCCCGTGGTTCAAAATTACGAGGTCCGTCGCCAATTGCCCTCGTGTTGCTTCTAGTGCGACGTTAATAAAGAAACTAATCTAAACTAACATTTCTTGTTCAATTAAAAAAAATTTTAACGTAAAGATAGTTGGATTGAGTGTATTATTCAGGTAATAAGCTTCTTTTAATAAAGAGAAAATTATATGATTCGCATTTTATATTTATAGTTTAATTTCTCTCTAGTATGCCTTTTTTTTTTTTTTTCATCTAGTGGTCTAGCGGGCTCTCAGTCGGTGGTTTTCATCGCAGTCGTAGGTTCGAGTCTTGATGCCACCAAAATCCCGTTGTATATCTGTGGCTGATGCACGTTAAATCTGTCGAGGTTCAAAGTCCTCCTGTTGCCGTGGTGTGGTAGTTAGGAGATGGAGGTGCTGGCTCAGGTGTCATCCTCGTCCGTTGGCACACTTTCAAAATTACGTAGTCCGTTGCCAATTGCCTTCATGTTGCTTCTATTGTGATGTTAATAAAACCAACCATCCAACCTTTTTTTCATTTTTATGATAACCTATTAATGGTTTATTCATGCGTGGTTCCAATGTTCCAAAATAAAAATATTTTACTCAATATTTGTATTCAATGACAAAATATTTTCTGTTTTTAGCTGTACAGTTTAAAGCATTAAATAATATAGAAGTACTCCCAAATTTTTTACGCTGTCTTTTTTACATGATTTTAAAGAAACAGGCTCTTAGAAAAATCTCCCTTTCCTTTTTTAAACGGTTCATTTACCTTAGTACAATTTAGAACTGATGACCAGTTTTACACAGCCCTTTTCGTAAAATGCATGAATGAGTTGGGGACTACATAACATCTTGTTTTTAAGATGGCATACGTAAATTGCTAGTTAACCAACCGTAAATTGAGTTATTGAAGTCCAAAGAAGTAGAAGGGTTCTATGTGCCTCACAGTAATTTGGATTTGCCCTTTTTAGGATGTAAGTGTAACTTCATAAAATGCTAGCTGGAAAGCAGTTTGGGCAGAAGGCGTTAATAATGGAAGCTTGGTGCTACGGCCATTGAAAGAGGCTTCTGAAATTACAGCATTAGCGCAGGATAGTAGAAGAGAAGATTTTGAGGTTATGCAAACTGAAGACATCGATGAATTGATGATTGACAAACCTCTAGATGAGGATTATTTGACTGATCTAATAACCACTGATCTTAATATCATACCCAATAGCAATAAAGGGTTGATTTAATCAGTCCATAATTTCTAGGGATCTTAAACATTGTGTAAGCCTGAAAAATCATTTCTTAATTAAACACTTCAAAAGTAAAACACACGTTAAAATTTCAACTAGATCTAAATATTTGTTTAGATGGATACTAATTTGCACAACCAAAATAATAATAAATAAATAAAATACAAATAGATAGGTTTTCTCATAAAAAAAGTCAACACCCCAAAAAATTGCGGGAAGTATTTCTGGGCTAAAACCCATATCGAATTCAAGCTTAGTGGTAGATATTTTTAGTGAAGACGGGATTTTCATTCATTTCGCAGTAAGCAAATGCGTTAATTATCAACAAATAGCGACGCGTGAATAAAAAAATTAATATTATTTATGGTATTATCAACTAATTTTTTTTAATTTCTGGAAGTAATGTGAATGCGTTTTTAATTTTATTTTAGTTATTAATTTTAAAAACATGAATTTGATATCATTGTTAAATGTATGAATTTAATGTATTAATTTAAATGTAGGAAAATGTTATATGTGTAAATGTTAAAAGTGTATTAATATTTAATGTTTGAGTGTTATATATATGTAAATGTTATACGTATAAAAATATAATATTTGTATAAATATCAAATACATGCATGTTATATGTATGGATGCTAAATGTGTAAATGTTCTGATGTTAAATCCTGTAAAGTTATTGTGTTAAATATATATACACATACCTAAAAGCTTATACAGCTGAGCTTTCATAGCTTCTAACGCGGTTTTTCGAATTAAATAAAGCTTTTTATTTCATCTTAAACGTTTTTTAATTACGTAAAATGCATCTCTCTCTGTTAACTACAAAAATCGTTCACGGATTTTCGATAAACGTATCTTCTGAGTAAAAAGAAAGAGTTAGGTTTACTTTACATTGTTTAACAAAATCAATCAAAATGGTAAAGAAAACAGGATCTAATAAAGTAAACCACAACCTATCCTTAAGAAAAATTAAAATTAATTATTCTATTAAAATTAATTAATTGATGAGTAATACCCGTAGAATCAGATAGATATTTATACTTAAATACACTTATTATGAAATAAAAATAATCCCAAGTTTCGAATAATATTCCAAAACAGTTTGTTGAAAAAAATTAGGGTTTTAATTCTGAGCTTCTGGAATCGTAGCTAAAATTTTGTAGAATGATTTGACTGATAAGGGAGTATGATTTAATTACACGTTCAGAGGAGAGGAGGATGTGCTTTTTTTTTTCTTGGCATTGTGTTCATTTCCTATTTCAGTTTTTTTTCCCCTTAGACACCGTATTGATATCTAACCTTTCCTTAACTGCGCACTCATACATATTATCATCGATATATATTTACTACATCAGTCAACTGAATAATAATTATCGATTATTAGGACATTTTTTTCGGTTCTTAAGTATTGATTTTAAGTTTCTTAATGTTAACTATTATCGTTTTTATTTTATTGTGTGTGTTTTGCTTGGAATTGTATTCATTATTAAATCCCTACTATTAGTTCACACTCTCCCTATATATATTTATATGTCTTGTTCAAATTTTCAGTCGTTAATAAAATACTTTTTATTTATCCACTCAAGTTCAAACACAATTTTTTTAACTTGTAGTGGATAACACTTGATGTTAATACAGTTTTTTCGAATATTAATTCATTTAAATAAATTTAATTGGTGAAAATGCAGCTTAGCCAAACCACTTGGCGCGATTTCAAAAATTGCCAAAATTGGAGAATTTTTTTGGCTGAAAGTTAAGTCCACGAACCTGACCAAGGTAACCACATTTGGCAAAATACCGCCAAATAATACCTGTCGCCAAGGGTGGCTGTGTTAAACTGCATTCCAACCATTTAATTTACCGGATGAATTAAGAAATAAGCCAATGCTTCTGCTATGTCATTTGTCTGGCAATGGCAAAGTTGGTAGAGCGTCGGCGTAGAATCATCATGCCTTCGGATCGAATCTCGTCGAAATGTAAAATGTGCTTTTCAAATAATTAATTTTTGTTTCATATAAGAGAAAAAAAATTTCTCTCATATAAGATATTTAGCAGGATATAAATTTAGGAATAAATACCGTCAGTTATGAAGTGTGTAGATCTCTGGAAAAAAAAAATTTGCCACTTAATACTGTGATTCCGTCATATGTTTACATATTTATATTAATTGTAATTATTTAATAAAAAGTAACTAAAATAAAAAATTTCTTTGTTGACCTAAGTAGGAATTGACTTAAATTTTTTTTTATATTATTTATTTTCTATTTCAATTCTATTTTTATAAGTTATTTTCGTAACAAATATTACTTTTCATGTTTTGAGTCTGTAACATTTTTATATTCGATTCTATTTATAAAAACTTCAGATATTAAATTGACTTTAGAGATTAGAAAATGATTGAGGATTAAATTTTAATTCCTTCCTTTTATTTATGAAAGCTTCAAAAAATTTCTCTAATTAATAAACTGAAGGCTTCGCGCTTTTTGGATTTAAATTTATATCTCTGAACTTATTATAATATTTATTCTGTCATTCTTTTCTTGTGTGTGTTTGGAGTCTAATTTGTACATATTTTTCACCTCCGCCGTGCGAAGAACGGATATACCAAATGGATTTATAATAAAAAAAAAAGGAACGTATGCGTTTATTCGACACAGTTACAAGTAAATGAGAATCTGTATCATACTTTTCAGCACCCGAATAAACATTGGTTTATAAAGTTAGGGAAAACATAAATAGTTAATTAGACCTAACTCTTAATAAAAATTTTAAAATCATACGTTATTATTTCAACTCACAATATTTGTTTCTGTATATTACAATACAATATATTCTTTATTTTGTAACAAAAATATTTATTGAAATTAATATTATAAGGTTTATATCTACGTTGTCTAGGTTATTATTGCACTTTGAATTTAAATTTACTCAAATCAGATATCTCGCTTTAGCCAACTCTGATTAATTTTGCAAAACATAATGGGCCATAATGATTAAAACTGAAATATGTTCAACACATGCAGTCGATTGCCGCGTGACCGTGTCTTTTCTTTAGTCGATACTTACCAGATGTCACAGTTGCTATAACAACGAGGTACTGGAAGAGGAGATTAGAGACAAAAATGTCTCTGGTCCCCCCCCCCTAAGGCAAAATATGACACCTTACAAGATTATTTTCCTGGATTTTCTTAAAATAACTAATTGGAAAAGGAAACCAACTACGTAGAAACAAAAATGGTGTTGCGAAGTTAGATCTATAAGTTAATCCAGATATAAGTGAAATGAATGCTTATCGTCTTACTTCCAAAAGGTCAAGGATCTTCAACACTCCAAGATTTTCAACCGATTGAAACATTTTGATTATTTTAAAGAAATTCATTTTTTGTTTGTTTGTTTTTAAATAATTACTTACAGATCATAAAAAAGCATCATCTAAAGAAAATAAAATAGATAAAAAAATTATACTTAAAAAATAGAAAATAGTATCAAAAATAGAAAAATGATTTGCTTTAATTATATAATAATAATACTAATAATTTTTTTTTTAAAAAAAATGAACTAAAAATGTGATATATCATCTCAAAATTCAAAAGAATGGAAGATTGATTGGGTTTTTTAATGTCGCACTAGAAGCAATAAGAGGGCTATTGGCAAAGAAACTCGCAATTATGAACCTCGATGACGTGACGAGGAGGACACCTAAGCACAGGCACCCATCCCTTAACTTCCACAACACGCCAACGGGAAGATCTTGAGCTTCGACAGATTTAACGTGCATCAGCCCCGGCTACACTGCTGCTCGAATCCCGGCTGCCCTACAAGGCTCGAATCCATGTCATACGAAAACCATGTCCCCGAACATGACCACTAGGCTACCGCGGCCTCAAAAGAATAGAATAGTTTCAGATATTAGTATATAATATGTAAAATATAAAATTGATAGATAATTGCATGATTCTGGAAATAACTCAGAAATAAGATTTGATTGAATGATTTTTTATGAACGCAACTCTCAGAAGCAACAGGAGGGTTATTGGAAGATGATACCTGAGCTGGCACCGTACTCTTAATTTATACGTTAAACGAGAGAATTTTAGATGGACTCCGACAGACTTATCATACATCTGCCTCACTACACATCGTGCCTTTGGTAGCATCAAGGCTCGAATTCGCAACCATGATCACTTGGCATATACTATCAAAAAACAGGACTGATGCTGCAAAACATTTTATTTTGATATCATATATATATATATATATATATATATATATATATATATATATATATATATATATATATATATATATTATCATCTTCTATATACACCACTTCTCTATCCCTACAACACTCCATGTGAATCTTTCATTGTTCGAAACAGTGCTGCATGTTGGCTCCATCAGGACACGTGCCATTTCTCTTTCACAGCTTCAACGGACTCAAATCTTGTTCCTTTTAATGCATTTTTCACTTTAGAAAACACATAGAAGTCGCATGGCTCAATTTCCGGCAAATAAGGTGGATGGTCTAACAGTGGGAGGCTGTACTCGGTTAGAAATCACTTGACATAGACAATGTGGAATGACTTGTCCTTCCACAATTTGGGACGTTTTCTCCTTATTCTTTCACGGAGATCTGCAAGAACGTGAAGGTACTAATATTGCTTAATAGTTTTAACTTCAGGAACCCAGTGTAGGTACACAGCCGCATGAATATAGAAAAAAACCATCATTGCTTTGAAGTTTGATTTGCTCATGAGAGCTTTTCAGGCTCTTGGTGAAGATGGGCTATTCTAGTGTATGGATTGGCAATCAGTTTCAGGATCTTAAGTAAAAACCTGCGATTCGTCACACGTTATTATTTTTTCCAATATGTTTAGGTTATATTCAATGGCATTCAAAGTGTCAGTAAAAACATTTTTGAGAACTTCTTGTTATTCAAACGGGGGAATTTCAGGCATCTTTTTGGCACACACTTTTTGCATGTAAAACCTTTTATTTGAAATTTGCTGCATGATCGATTCTTTGTCAATTCTCACAGTCTCAGCAGTTGCTCGAATACTTAACTGACAGTCAGATCGAACCAGATTAGATTTTTCGATTGAAGGGCAATCCGACGTGAATTATCGAAAACGCTCTTGGCCAGCTTGAAACCCTTAACTCAAAAACGCGTACGCGATAAACATTCATTACCGTACACTTCTTTGGTAAATTATAACTTTCAACAGCGACGTTAATTTTAGATACCGTTTGGGCACACTTTTTTGCATGTTAAAACTGTTATGCAAAATTTGCCATACAGATTCTTTGTCAATTCCAACAGTCACAGAAATCGCACGAATATTTAACCAAAGATCAAATTGAAGCATATTACCGATTTGTTCGATATTGTCATTCGATTTTGACATGAAATCATCTTCAACGTCTTCTCGGCCATCTTGAAAACACTTCAACACTCAAAAACGCGTGCAAGCAGTAAACATTCATTGCCATACATTTCTTTCAATAAATTATAAGTTTCAGTAGCGGTTTATCCAATTTTCATGTGAAATTTCACAAAAATTGTCAATGATTGATAACTTCATCATTTTGGGCTGAAACCAAAAAAAAAAAAAAAAAAAAAAAAACTCTAACGCGGACGAAGATACGGTCTGCTCAGATTTGTTTACAGAAACGAGAGTGCCATTTGAAAGAGAAGGTTTCTGCGCTAAACGGTCATCGGTCGTTGGCGTTTGGGGCATGCCTACTTCTATTGTAGTAACGTCAGTCCAGTTTAATATCCACACATGGTTTATATATTTATATATATATATATATGTGTGTGTGTGTATAAGTATTTATGTATGTATGTATATGTAAACGTGTGTAATTATTAATACTTATATAATAAATAATTTATAATAATCAATTAATTGTGTGTTATCACAATGATTGCTTAAACAAAATGTATATAGTAAATTTCAGATCATAGTGAAACTTTTATTTTGTCCCCAGAGGTTCATTATAATAGGTTCAATTGCAAAAATAATATAAAATTGTAAGATAAACAGTTTTCACTAATTTCAAAGCAAAATATTGATTCAGTAAATATATATATATATAAAACAAATGTATTTTTAAGTTTTCATATGATTTGATTAGTTGTTGGAATTTTTATTATATTTCGATCTTACCGTTAGAAGGAACAACAACACCTTCTTCTGAAATTCATTTATGAGACATATACACCAAAATCAAATCTATTTGAAGTATTATTAAATTGAATTAATTAATTCTATTTTAATTCTATTAATTATAAAGCTTAATTTAAGTATATTGAAAGCATTTATCCATAAACTCTGATTAATATTTAGTTTTATTATTTACTCACCCGAGATTTTTCTTATTTCTTTCTTTTTTTGAATTTCTTAAACTCTCAATTTAATGTGAAACGCAAATTATTTATTTTAACGATTTCATAACAACATTACCTTAAATATGTATTGATTTTATTTATGAGGACGTATTTACAGATATAAAAAAATAACAGAACATTATGATAAATGAATATTTTTCTAAAAATAAAAAATAAATTCAAATTTTACAACTATGATTAAACAACTCACTTTTACAATAAAAATGCCTTTCGAAAACCACCGAGAAGAATTTTAAAACTTCCTATTCTTACAGCATGTATTTCCTACAAAAGCTTCTGATATAGATAATCTTTTATCTTTTCATGAAACTTGGTTTTTTTAATAAGTTCAAGAATTAGATAGAGTATTTATTGTTAAAGTTTCTTCATACTTTTTATACTTAAATTTTTATTTTTAAATTAAATTAGAAATTTAGTTGTGTAAATTGAAACAACTTCATGTTTCCAAATCATATCATGCTGATTATAAGACGTAACGTATAATGTAATAATCAAGGAACAAGTAAACAATTCACCAATTACTAAATCGTGATCTAAATCGAATTAACTTCTAGATAAAAGAGGGTCATATTTTCCTTTTAATATATATATATATATATATATATATATATATATATATATATATATATATATATATATATATATATATATATATATATATGGTGTGTGTTTGCAAAGTATTGTAATGAAAATATGCTCTGTATAGCATTTAAATATGAAGTCATCCTGAGAAATTCTGTTCAAGTATGATTATTGGATTGTTTGTCCGTCACATCAGTAAAGTATATCTAACCTTTGCATGTCATGAGTTCAAAATGCTAAGTACTAAAAGGTGAAGAAGAGGAAAACAATGAATTGTTTTGAACTACAAGTAACTTTGAAAATTGTTTCTGCATTTGAACCAAATGTCCGAACATTCGGTTGAAAACAAACTCATTATAGTTTAACAACAATGATAATATTAATTATTATTGCTGAGTGGTTTCTTTTTTTGAAATGAATAACTAAAATATATTATCTTATTTTATAATTCATTATTCACACATGATTCAACAGGACGTCGAACGAAATAATGGAAAAACCAAAAAATCGTAAACTAGAAAAAAAAAATATAGAAAATAATATAACAAGTCCCAATTTTAAAAATAGAACATTATAAGAGATTTTTTTAATGATGATTAGATTAAAACCATTTTGTTTCAAATTAAACCTAAGACATTTTAAATGAACTTCCAATGTAAATTAATGTTCATAGGCCCCACCAGAAAAAAAATCGAATTTTTAAAAATTTCTTGTCTCTATCGTAATAATTTTTCAGATCTTGTTCCGCAAACATTTTTTCCTAAGTTTCTTGGTTATGTTCACAGTAAAAAGCTCTTTAGGATTATAGCAGAATGTACTTTAAATTTAGCGACGGATTAAGAGAAAGTTTTTTTTTTTACAAAATGTAGAGGTATATATATATATATATATATATATATATAATATATATATATATATATATATATATATATAAAAGACACTTTACAAACTAGTTTCTCATTCTATGAAAAAAAAAAAAATTACAATATTTAAGACTAGGCAATTTTTAAAAAAAAAACTGAAGGAAATCCTCGAAAATTCCTTTTATTTTGTAAGTAAAATGACAAATCAAAAATGATGTGAAGTTTATGCAATAACGCATGATTACATGTGTTTTCAGAGGAAAAGATCAGCATCTTTGTCTGTTCTTCTGTACCATACGAACAAATATTAAATAAAGAAACCCAATTAACATTGTACTACATCAATTGATACAACAGATATAAAATGGAAATTTAGAATCTTCATACGAAGGTAGTTTAAACACAAAACTGTGGATTTTTCTTCAAAAATATGAATTACTCAAATACAATATTTTAATCGGTGTAACAAAGCTCTTTTTCTGTTTACTAATCATGGTTAGTATTATAAATATTCTTAGTATTAAGATTGGTTTAAACTGGAATTAGGTAATTCAAAGTATCGTAAAATGAGACAACAAGAGGTACTACTGTATATAGTTAGTATTGCAAAACAAAACCATTTAGAAAAGTAAGAAATATTATCTGATTAATTTTAAAAAAGTCGTTAAAGCATATTTTCTATTTTTGTAAAGGAAAAATTAATTTAATTATTTATAACGTTTAAAAAAACCCTTAAATATCATAAATTCTATTGCAACTTTTAGTCATGAAATTGTATTCAGCATTCAAAAGCAATTTTTTCTATGTGTTTCTCAAAATAATGCATTAAGAGTTTGGAATCTAGTTTAAATAATAATGATGACATGAATGGAAAAATATCTATTGTATATCACTAATTTAAATACTACATCCAAAGCATGTCTCAACAATGCACACACACACACAATATATATATTATATATACTAGTTGATATCCACCCGCTTTGCTGGACAGACGATAATGTAATATTTTGGAACTTATAGCGTAAGATATCAAGAAAATTTTCAATTTTAAAACGTTAATGATAATATAAATTTAAAATTTTAAGAAATTGATTGTCTGTAATAATGTATCTACGACTTCCAAATATATGAGTAAATAAAAAAGATAAAATTAGTAAAAAAAGTCACCCATATATACATAATATGGATAAAATTCATTCCACTGTATACATGTTACCATAGGCTGCCAAAGATGCAACCTTTGTCAGATGATTCATCATGTGTTTTTTAAATGAAATACCCTGCAATGGCATCGTGTCTATCATAAGATTTAAATCCTTTTCCTCAAGATATCTCTGGTTTCTGACCATTTGATTTCATGACTGCAATCCTTAAAAAAAGTCTTTGTAAGTCGGGACGCCAAATGCTTACGTAATATGCATGTGGCATACTTGAATTCGTTCATGCATGCACGAGTGTTCCAGTAACTAGAAGATTGTTCGTTGATGTGCCATACTCGTATGAAGACCTATAGGCATTTCAAATCCGCTGCGTTTAATAGGGTAAACATAGCATTTCACCAACAGTGGGATTGAAACTTATTTATTCACTGAATTCGCTGCGTCTCAATTTACATGATGAAATTTCATATAAAGAGCCCCTTCGTACCAAAATCTCCACTCAATCACGATTCATTAAATTATTTATATTTTCATATTCGCACGACAAACTTCACATAAGTAAACTTAATTGGTGACAATAGCCAGGTACATAGAATAATATATATATATATTCTCTTTAGGCGTCAGGTCATATCATTTTTGGCGTTAAGTCGCCAAAATTAATACATAACTGACGGATAAGAGTAGATTAATTGGATGAGACAGATTTTTGATAAGACTTCGTAAAACTGTTCCTTAGTGATGTCTGCCCATAGCAAAATGAGTAATCTATGCTAAATTCAGTCAATCGTGTATGGAGGTCCTTTGGAGGATCCTCGTGATGTTGGCTGCAGTGTGCATCGTCTTATCATATAGAGTGTATGTGTACACATATATGTGCATATATGTAATGATATAGTGATATTATTACACTAATTATACTGTGTTGGTTGTGGGGTGTGTAAGTGTGTGTAACAATACAGCAGATAGTAAAAATAGCAAAAATCACTTAAAAATATATAAAAGCTAAATTAATGAAATAGAATTATAAATTATATGGGTGACAGCATAAAAAATGTTTCAGATAATGAAGAAGAAAAAATATACATATATTTTAAAAAGCAAAAGCACTCCCGGAGAAACACAGAAAGCCATACTACCAAACTAATAATAAAAAAAAAGACAATCTGACTGAATGCATACAAGAAAGAAAAAAATCAAATAAAAAAATATGTGCCTTGATTTTTTGTATATATATATATATATAAGAGATAGTTTGTAATCTAATTTTTAATTGTGTTTTATTTATTTATTTTTTTTATTTATTAACTAGATTTAAGCGTTTTCTGGAAAATTCGAAAATTGAAAATTAATCTCATCAATGGATTATAAAGCAAGATGTTTAATTGAAAATATATTAGCACATTCTCGTTAAGCAGTTTTTTTTTAAAAAAATCCTCATTTTCAAGGATAACATTCGCAGTTGATTGTCAAGTAATAACTCATTTCGATGAATAATTTTTGGCCTTTTCATTTAGATATAGAAAGAACCCTAATCGCATTATAATTTTAGGTTGTGACGTAAGGCTATTCGTGGTTATCTTTTCACTAATCTTTAATTTGATTTGAATAAAATTACAACTCCTATCCAATCAAACGAAACATGATTAAGTAAATTAGATTAAAATAAATAGTGTAGTGAACTGAATCAGAGACAGTGATACCTAAGAAAAATAAAATTGAAAGTAAAGAGAAGGGAGATAGAGGATAACGACAAGTTGATTGATATTGTGAGTTAATTGGAGTGATTTACTGTAATTAATCTTTTGTAGTAAAATTGGTCAGACGCCTCATTGTAATAGAAGTAGAACTCGCTGTGTTTAAGAAGTGTTCGAACTCTAGTGATTAAGGAGTCTTATCTTACCAGCTCACATGGTGCGAATGAGTTGGTAAGCTATGACTTTACTCATATTATTAATCTGTTAGGATTTGAGCGAGTTAAGAGATATTCGAGAGAAAAGACCTTATATGTTCAATGAAGATAGTTAATAATCTGCGTTGAACTTTGTTGACGCCTTTTTAATTGGACATGTGACCTTACTGACTATTTAATTGAACTTTATAGTTTCTGTAGTTAAAGAATGAAGGACGGCCACTACAAGGTGACTATGGTGTTAAAAAAAATAGGAACTTCTCCCTCCGAAGTTAGAAAATGCCTTAATTTTCTCTCTCTCTCTCTCAAGAATTGTTTCTAAGAAAAGTTCTGCATATATTTTCTCCTAATACACACTATTCAAGGTAGTTTGACAACACTGGAGAGAAAAAAAGAATACGACAAACAAAGGTAAAACTCAATACTGTTCTCCATTGAATTCAAGTTCACTTTACTGTGTGACTCAGATTGGTCGTGATGTGAATAGAATAAGAAAACAATGCATTTTATCTTATATTTGCTAGTAGAAGAAGTTTTTTACAAAGGAGTAAGAATCTCTTTGGACGCCACTGAGTATTTGCTAGCGAATTTCTAAACAAACTGAAGAATCAGAACGATGTCTGATCCGGTGCAAAATCATTCAAGCATAAAGTGAATCATTTATTTAAACAGTACTTGAATCCTCTTAAATGAAAGATTGTGTGATTGTTTTATTCCGTAAACACACACACATATATAGCGTCTCTTAACTTCAGCTTCTCTCTCTCTCTCTCTCTCTCCAGATTAATTTAATTCTTACTGATTATTTATTTTTGTAGCACGGCTGCAAAAACTACTTGTTTGTATAACCTAAAATTGCATCTAAAAAATAGTTTTTCTTACTTTCCATTAAAATTTGAAATTTACTATGTCATTCCAACATGAGCGAACCGCAAAATGGGAATGTTATATGTATAATAAATAATTTGAGAAAAATAAACTTAACTGTGAGAAAATTACGGTTCTTTCAGAGAAAGTTAAATATATTTTTTAAAAGAAGCTTTTATTTAAAAAAAAATTACAATTCTCAATATTTTTAGTAGGACATATCTGGACTTTATTATTATTATTTTTATTATTTCAGTTCATTTTAATCTTTTGCCATCACCTAGTTTTTGTGGCCTAATTAACTTAGGAAATTTTTCAAGTTATGAGGGCTCAATACGGTATGAAATCAGAGAGAAATTAAATAAAATAATAACAGACAAATAACAATAGTTAAAATTAACAAATATAATGTTAATATTAATAATAACCAAAAATTAATTTAAACTATTATCAAATATTATCACTTGCAGTAGCATTTTCAACAATTTTGCTCATAGTATAAAACTAGAAAGAAAATGTCAAAAAAATTTAAGTTAACTTTATTACTAAAATTTAGATTATATTCATGAATAAAATTTAGAGTGTATCTCATATAAGCAATAAGGAAACGAAAAAGATCATATTTTAAAATTTCAGCACCATTTAAACACGAATCTTTTTAATTTTTAACCCGATTTTTAAGAGGTTTTGATTACTTTTATTTATTTATTTAATTTCAAATCACTTTATATTTGGAAAATTATAAAATTTCTATTTCAACGTTACCAGAAATGTACTTCCATACTTTGAAACAAAAATACGGAAGAAAAAAAAAAAAGTTTTTTTTTTTTTTTAATTAGGTTACCTTTAAATATTCATTGCATTTTCTTAGAGCGAAAAATTATTGGTTCTGTATTTAAATGTAATATTTCAAAAATTAGGAGCCAAAAGTTTAAATTTATTGATTTGAAGTATTACAAACTCAGTTTTTATAAGAAGTTCCAATATTGATTGTACTAGATCTTTTGGTAACAACGCGACGTCATCCTACATGTGTGCAAGATAAAAAAAGACTTGAGATTAAAATTTTTTTACTCTTAACTGGTATTCCTTTTGAAGAGGAAAAATGTTTCCGATTGTTTCGAAATCTGATAACATGACGCATTAAATAACATTTTGGAAAAAATATGTCATCATGATATTTATCTTTCATCCTGCCCTCAAAACATACGTAGTCTGAATGAATCACATGCATAATCGATGTTTGTATGTGATCCTATTCAAAATATTATTATAAAATCAGAAAAGATTCAAAGACTACTAATGATCGACATATTGCGTCAAGCTAACATTAATTAACGAATTTTACTTCTTTTTATTTAATCACTCGATGTTGAGAGATTTGAAGAATTTTATTACTGTTTAAAAATAATTTCAAATAATTTTTGTAAATGATTTGAAAAATGATTTATTCAAAGCGAACTACGATACCACCTTCATTGTTGTACTTCTAATTTTTGCTCTTATTAAAAGAAATTCATTATCAATAGCTTATTACTCAATTATTTTTTTAGAAATTCAAAGTTTGCTACAGGAGTAACAAACGAAAACAACCATTTATAATATAATAATATTAAATATGTATATAATATGCTTATATAAAAAAGTATTATTTGACAATTTTATACATTCATAAATATAAAGTAAAAAAAAAATTCTTTTGCAATTTAATTGAAAATGTACTACAAATGACAGTTAATCATCATCATAAATTTAAAAAAAAAGTAGATTTTCAATCCAATTGAAGAGTTTGGACTAAAAGTTTTATGTAACTATCTTAATTATGATCACTCACAACACTTCAGTCTACGTTCAAACATTTTCAGCTGGATTAAAAATTCATAGCTTTTTTTTTATTTATGATGATGGTAAACTGACAGTTTCTGTAGGTTTCCTTTTAACTTTTTCTGGCCGAAAAAAAAAAAAATATTATTTTTACTTTTTAGTTCTATTTTTACTCTTTCGCCACGTAGCAGTGTTTTTTTTAAAACTATATATGCACAAATATATTTTTCCTACCTAAAATCATTTTCAAAAACAAAGAAAAAAAAACAAAATATCAACAAAATTATTTTTTTTAGTTTAGGTGTATGTGAAATTTTATAAATGAATATTGTATTGTCATCCAAACTGAGCTTGTGTGCTGAATTTCAAGACTCTAGCTTATTGGGATGTGGGTTAAAATTTATGAAAACATTTGGGTGAAACTGGCTCACAGAGAATTAAACACGGAGAACTAAATTCAATGTATCGCTGAATGTATGCATATTTTAAAACTTTCTAAAAATAACCAGCTAAAAAACAAAAAACATATTTCAGGATGTTAATATTGATCATTATTTTTGTTATACACTCTATAACAAAAAAAAAAAAAAAAAAAAAAAAACGACGCCACAAGGAGTTGTCCGATGGAGACAAAAATTGGCCGTTAGGAAAGTTATGTACAGAATAGAAAATAATTAAAATTTTAGAAAAATTTAATGATTTATTTCAGAGTTACATAGTTACTAAGTAACGAGCTCAATAAGGTGTTGACCCACCTCTGGCCTGGATGCAAAGTGCCACACGATGTGGCATTGAGTGATAAAGCTCTCTGATGGTCTCTTGCGGTATTTCTCGAAAAAGAAATTGTCGGGCCAGGTCATCAACATTCTCTGGTAGATGCAGTCGCCTTCCCATAATATTCCAGACATGCTCGATTGGAGAGAGATCTGGCTGACCAAGGAAGTGTTTGACAAACTGTAAGATAGTTGATAGCAACATGTGCCGTATGTGGTCTGGCATTATCTGGATAAAGAATAAGTCCAGGATACTACAAAGGAACTGTAGCGAAACAAGCCTCAGAATGTCGTCGACGTACCCCTTGTGATTTAAGCGTGCCTCTAATGACGACCAAAGGGATCTATGAAGGGAAATGGCACCCTAGACCCTTTCGCTCTATGTCTGTGAATGGTCATGGTCGTGTACGGGTCGCACGTCTGATGGTTGATAACGATGAATCAGGTGCTGTGACAGCTGATTTGACAATCACTCTGTCCTCCCGATCTGCTGTGGCCCTAGGTCGATCGCTACCCTCATGACGTTGAAATCTGCCATTGTCCATCCATTCTTGCCAGCATCTTCTAACATCCGCATCGTT
Organism: Nephila pilipes; assembly: GCA_019974015.1. Taxonomy (NCBI): domain Eukaryota; kingdom Metazoa; phylum Arthropoda; class Arachnida; order Araneae; family Nephilidae; genus Nephila; species Nephila pilipes. The sequence goes on along the minus strand of BMAW01098368.1, from coordinate 348,949 downwards.
TCGACCCATATGACGATCGATTCTCCGTTTTGCCCAACCTGCCTCTTTCAGTCCAATGATACGACCTCTTTCAAACTCAGATAGTTGCTCGTAATGAGCTGGAATCCTACGACTACGCATTTTTTCAGTCGTTTAAAGGTATCCTAAATCGCAATGCAACAGAAAATTTCACCATCAGATTGAGAATTGCTCCTTATATACACTTGCTGAGTGCGCAGTTCCGATGCGCTATAGTTCCCACTATTTATTCATTGGACACCAAATTTTAATTATGTGCATGTTCGGTCCAAATGTTTTTGCATAAGAAATTTCATTACAATTCGGCAACAACTCCTTCTTGGTGCGTCGGGTTTTTTTTTTTTTGTTATAGTGTTTGTACATATATATATATATATATATATATATATATATATATATATATACGTATTATATATATTTATATATTTATAACGTATTTTTTATATATATATATATATACGAACACTAATCTCGTTTAATAGAAAATACTTATTCTGGTGTTGTATCTTTTTGGGAAGAATCCAGTGTTCTTTTGTAAGTAAAGAACTTTATTTCTGTATTCGACATTTTACAATGGCAAATGTCGAGAATAGATATTACATAAAAGCGTAGAGCAGCGGCGATTGAAGCAGAGCGAAAGCGAGGGGGGAAAGGAAGAGCGCGGAAAATTTTCTGTGCTGGAGGCTCCAGATGTTTAACTCGCCAGTCGGTTTCTCATAATTTAAAAGTGACAGCTACAGTTACAACATGAGGCTTTGGTTTAAAGATTAATTTGAGAAGATTACTGAAATACATTATTGGGAGAAAGTAAAAGAAAGTTAAAAAATGAAGAAAATTTAAATACTTAGGTAGTTCATCACAATTTCCACCTCCGTAGAACTGTATCCCTGAACAGGCGTCATTCCTGTGTAAATAGCCCTACAAAAACATAAGCTGTAAGAACGAAAAATAATTTTGTTACAAATTAACAGAGCAGTAGTCTTAGCAGAAGTATTAAGTCAATGAAAGAGTATCAAAAGTTACAGTATGTTTACGAGCAAATGAGAACAATCAATATTGCTGTGTAGGCTTAAATATTTTAATTGTATTTTAGCTGTTGTGTGCTTAAGAATCTTACATGAGCCTGAAACATGTAAACAAATAACAAATGTGTGTGTGGTATTTTGCACAGTTAAAAATTTACATAATACGATAATATTCAATACTTTAAACATGAAAATATCCTGAATTGCAATTCAGAATGATAGCAACAAAACACAAACTAATTTTCCTTTAAATCCAAACATTATATACAATATCCCAATATATGAAAATTTATATTATAATTTAGACTGGTTTACATATAAATTATTGTACCTCAAATATAGTGTTTCCTAGTAAACACAAGACAATACTGAAAACACATCGGAGAATAATGATCAAGGAAACTCAATTATTTTAAAATATCTCAACAACTTAATCTTTCTATGACCTAAGTCTACGACAGTTTCTCCACCAAACCTTTTTCCTTAACAGCTGAAGAACTGTGGTTTGTTGAGACAAAACCGTGCCACACTTATTTGCAAATCAAACTTTATACAATTGCCTTATTTTATTTCTTTATTTATCTATATTATATTATTTATCATTTATATTAAATTATTTATTCCTTAAAACATCGTACATGAGAAAGAGTCTAAGCCAGACTATCATTCATAGTAATACAAAACGTCCTTTAAAACTCAAATTACCATTAAAAATTATACTGTTTAAAAATATAATTTCATTTCAAAAACAAACATATGTTAATTATTCCTTTCAAAGCATTGTATTTATCATTTTTCATTTAATTATTTTAAGAAAACAATGTTTCATTTGACTCAAAAAGTATGTAAAATCAAAAATATTTCTACTAATATCTATTTCAAAATTTTTACCTCGCATCAAATTAAAATATTGTTATAATTATTTCATAAATATTGCACAAATATTAAAAATCAAATTGTTTTCTGGGTTTTTTCAATCCAAATCATAGGAACGTATGGCGTTCTGCTAATCGTTAGAAATTCGTTCTGTTAGAATTTCGTTAACAGAACTTAGCACATATTTAATTATGCTCGGGAATGATTCGTTCGGCAACTGTAGGTAGTGAAAGTTTTTGTAAAAGCAGGCAATTCAGGGTCTGAATCTTCTGAATTACTTTTTTCTTGTGGATGACGTAGTCATCGGCCGAGCAGCAAGGACAGAAAAAGAGATCCTGCCAACTTATAATACAAAATATGTATTCTGGTGTCGTACTTTATGAAAAGAGTCCAGTCCTTTAGTACTCAAACTTTATTTTTGTGGACGACATTTTACTCTGGCAAACATCGAGAGTAAACATCTCATTAGAGCATTGAGCAGCGGTGATTGAAGAAGAGTGATAGCCAGAAAGAAAAGGAGAGCGCGGATAAGATTGAGTAAGATTTTATGCGCCTGAAGCTCTAGATGTTTAATCGGCTTGTCGGTTTCTCGTTTTATATATATATATATATATATATATAATTAACATTATATATATATTTTATAACATTATATATATATATATATATATATATATATATATATATATA
>BMAW01098368.1:313335-346330 GCA_019974015.1 Nephila pilipes | reverse complement strand
TATATATATATATATATATATATATATATATATATATATAATGTTACGAACATGAGAGAGCGCTTCCTTGCTGCGTTTCTCTTGTGTGGAAATAGATGCATTTGCAGAGATGTCATCAATTAGCAAAAGAGAGTTTAAGTAACTACCCCTTATCCTTAGCCACTGATTTGTCGACCATTTTGAGAACTTTGGCGACAAATGGTAAGATCTCGAAGATGCGGGAACCTAGACGAAATCTGGATCGGGAAGAAAGTTACAGACTTTTCGTGAATTTTCCCATGTGACGTCATACATGGCCGAAAGAGGTATAAATACGCCCAGAGCTACAGTCTAGGGCAGGCGTGGCCAACCCACGACCAGCAGAGCTGGGTTATCTGAATAAAGATTTTAACTTTTATTGTACATAAAAGTATTAAAGAATATTCCATCATAAGTCATTTGTTTCATAGCCTATACCATGGGAATATCTCACTATCTGACTTAATTTTTGTCACATTTTTTTTTAATCTTGTTCTGAAATAATTATAAAGATCGTTTTAAAAAGCGCATGGGCCATCTTGTGCGACTGGGCGATACACAATATATAACTAATCAGTAAACTGGCTGAAGCGCGCGGGGGGGGGGCCCATTACAAGACAGGAAAAGAAAGCGACACCCGGAACATACGAAATAGCAGCAGCCAATCTATTTGTAGCAAGCCTAATATATTTGATGCAGAAGCGTATTGTTCCAGACAGATTGCTCGGTGTCTTTTAATCGCTAATAATTTAGCACTAGAGTTAGTTTGTAACTGCAGGGCAGTTTTTTACATTATATTTCGTGTAAATATATTTATTTCAATAAAATGCAATTTCCAATAATTTGTAGCAGAATGGTCTTTATTTCTGTAATGAGGTCCGTTAGAATTAGTCGCTTCCCATGATTCGGAAGATAAAAGTTGTAGTGGTTTTTAACGTGAGAATTTGATTCGGCATCGAATTCGTCACTTGCTCGCGCACGCGCACGCACTCAAGCACACACACGCGCGAACACACACTCATATATATATATATATATATATATATATAATGTGACTCGTCTTAATAAGAGGTTTTTCCAAAGCAGCCAGCAGAAATAAAATGTGTTTCCAAAGTGGCTCGGAAAGTCTTTTGGGTTGGGCAGGCCTGGTCCAGGGAATCATTTTGTGTACGGCATCATTTTGTCTGTGGAGTCTGCTTTGTAGACTGATTGGAGAATCGTGGCCGAGTGAATCTGCTAGAGATTCGGCTTGAATCTAGCGGAACTGTCGGAGTCTGTCTTTTGAGTCTCAGTTGCTTAGATCGATCGGGAAATCGAATGAAACTCTCTGTGCTTGGAACTGAAGCGTGCCAGTTGAGTTAGTGGAGAACCAGCATGTACATACCGGAAATTGTCGGATCTTGCCGTGGAAGTGCAGAATATTACTGCGGAGGATGTCCGTAGTGAGGACTAACAAGCTGGTGAGCTGAACGTTGTTGACAGAACTGTGTCTGTACTCGAAAGTGTGTTTTGTTCCTGTATCTGTGTCACTAAATTGTACAAACGCTATGCATTTGTTTGTACTGTTATCGTCCAAGTTGTGCTACCTGTGGGCTTTCCTGAATATTCTTAAATTCATTTACTTCATTATTTATTTGTTGTTTTCCTCCGAATTAGACTTGATTAGCTCTTCCCCACCCACCCACGGAAAAATTTTCGTAACAATATATATATTTTTATATATATATATACACGTGTGTGTGTGTAATGTTCTAGAGTTGATCTCTATATGACACTTATTTTCTACAAGTCAAAAGAGTATGATGTGAATGACTTGGATAATTCATTTGAACAATACATATTACTTTCAAAGAACTTTTGGACAATGTAGTAGCTACATAACAAATGCTCATAATATTACTAAGATGTAGGTGAAATATTTAGATTCTTTTAATTAAAAGAATATTTTAAATAGGATAATAGCCTTTGTTCCTCTACTACGTAAAACAAACCAATCATTCAATACAGCTCAATTAAGCCAGTATTACGATTTCATTAAGCCAGTATTACTGCTGTTTCCTCTTGCTCACTATCTAATCGAAAAATTTAGAAAACGATTTAAGCAAAAATTTAAAATTATAAGATTCCAACTGAACAATTCGAGCCAAATTAAATAAATCGTCCCAGATTTCCAGACTATTTTTCTCTTATGATACTCAAATCTACCGTCGTGGACGAATTAACTATGCAATCAGGTGAGATGCTGAGATGTGCATTTCCTAAGATCCGCTTTTTGGCCCTTATAGATAACTGTCTGGAAGTAAAGAAAGCCTTCTACAATTCTTTTTTCCAGGAAACTGTTTGGAGGGAGGGGGACATCTTCTTTAGGAAAGTACCCTCCTCTCTTGTTCTTTAAACATGGATTCAGAAGAACATTTCCGAAATAGAAATATTTTTCTCTTCTTTTCTCAGGAATTGGCTTAGATGGATTCCTCTTTCTATTATTGAGGAAAATACTTAAGCACGAGAAGAAAAAAAAAATCCTTTTTGAAAGCTTAAGACATTTATAATAGTATAATTAAAGAATTATTCTGAAATATTTTGATTTCCAGAAGAATTCTTGGGGTGTTCGTATGTTCCTTTGCAACCCCCACCTTTCCGGGTACGCCACTGATGGACAACCAAAACAATTGGAGTCATCACTGCATCAACTTTATTAAGTTTTCAAACGTCAAGTAAGAGAATTAAAAACTGTATTTTTTGTGATAAATCCCTCCCTAGTGAAAAATATTTTTTCCCGTGGAAAATGGCGTTAACTGCCAAAGAAAATTTATTGTTAAAAAAGATACATGTTTTTCTTGTTTGAAGAAGATTGATCATTTGGGTTCAATTTGTAATGCTAAAAATTAGTTAAATTATTCTCATTGTAATAATAATCAGTTTGAAGTAATTTGTCCGATAGAAGTAAAATATAATGATCCAAAATGTATTCCAAAATCTGAAAGTTCTTTCCCTGTTTGTAGTAGAAGCGTAATTATATTTTTGCAAACTCTTTGCTTTCGTATTTGCGGCCAAGGTCAAGAAAAAAATTATTTACTCAGTAATCGACTCTGACTCTCAAAGTAGATATGTAAGCGAACGTATTATGATTCATTTTAAGGCATTTCCACTTAGAAATAAAACAGTAAATCATGCGCTGTTCGAATGGAATGAAATTAAACCAAATCAACAGAAAATAATTCCTGCCGATGTTAGAAATTTTTGAGAGCTGCTACTTGTAGATTTGAAGCTCTTTCTAAAAAAATAACATTTGGTTTCATTCCTTGAAGTGAGGATAAAAAGATCTTGAATGAATGAAAAAAAGAAGAAAATAGAGCTTGCTGATTCTTTTCGAGAAGAAACAGTTATTAATCTTTTGATCTGCGCAGATTTATAGGACAACTATTGGTAGGAAATACTTTCGTGTTTGGATGGGATTGAAATTGGGATAGATCGTATTTGGAAAACGTTCCTGTAAAAAAGATAATATTTTAAGATCGACATTAGCAATGCATTCCATGAAAATACCTGTAAATAAGCTCTGGGAACATGGTTTTAGAAACATCAACCCGAACTAAAAAGGGGAAAAGCGATTTTAATTTGAAAGATCTTGAAAAGAAAATGAAAATTCTTCCCGAAGGAAGATATGAAGTAGAACTTCCATGAAAATATGAATCGAGGAATTAAATCGTTATAAAGATTTAGTTAGGAAGAGACGTGAAATAAATATTAATAGATTTGGATGAGGGGAATTTTTTGCAGATTATCAAAAGGTTTTTTCAAGATTGGGAACAGTTAAGTATTATCAAATGCGTGCCAAATGTCGAATTGAATAAATAATACTATTTTTTATCACACAAGCCAGTAATTAAATAAGATAACTAGATTACAAAAATCTTCCTATTTTTGACTCTTCTATGAAAAGGAAATCTTCTTTGAACAAATTTTTATTAAAGAGAACTAATCTAATAGAATTAATACCTCATATTTTCTTGATCTACTTAGAATTCATCCAATCGGTATTAATGCTGACCTAGAAAAGGCTTTTTAGTTCTTATTTTGACCAGACACCCAGTATCTGGTAGATGTATCCCGTTAAGTCATTGAACTTTAATTCCTAGATTGTTTTAAGCATACAACGATAACATAGTATGATGGAGAGAGAGGTTTATTGTTAAAAGATCTTTATGCTGGACAGAAATAGACAGCCAAACATTCAATACAGCAGCAACAGTCTGAATTTCTGGTGAATGTCATAACTCTACTTGCATAACAAAGATTTACTGTTTATAGTGTTTAATCATAAGATCAATAGTGTTAGAAAGGGAGAAGAATCGCAAAATTAGATCCTATCTTTATCTTTCAAAATAATATCTTGCGTTTTATTCTTTATATGGAATCATTTATCTATGATAGTTGGAGCTATGTGGCTTTAATTTATTAAAGTTACGAAGAAGCATAAATATATATTTGAAATTTTCCAGGTAGAAAAACTCTTAGAAAGTTCATTAGTTCTCAAGGATGAGAGTTCTTTAATATGACAACCACGCAGACTCTGCTTATCAAACAGGACATGCTTTTAGTAAACATGCTTTTAGAATTTTTCTGAAGTTGTAAAAAGGACTGATGGTTCCACTTTTTTTTATTACACAATTCTAGAATAAAATAAATTCAAACAGTACTTTGAAAAATAATTTTTGAAATGCAAAGTTAAATGTTATTAATATATGTCGAATGTACTCTTTAGTTGTAAACAAATTATTAGTTAATCTTAAAGTAATTATAATTAGATTGGTTTTTCTCCATTTAACTATTAATTAAAAAATTTCAACATCTTTTTAATTTTAGCAAGTTACATAATAGCACAGGAAGATTAGCTCTCAACTCGTTTACGAGATTAAAATTGTGTTGAGCTGAAAAAATGACTGAATGATATTTTCTATGTCATGGTTTCGTATTGTTCTATCTTGGTCATATTTGAGCGATTTTATAGCGAAAATATGACTTGAAAGTTTATTTAAACGATAACTGAGTTAATTCGATACTTGAACCGTGCTTTTTACTCGTAGTTTTCAAGATTTCTAATTACATATTGAAGTTTCTCTCCTCTCTTCCCCCTAAATTTGTTATCTCTATGGTGATCCCTTAAAGAGCCTAGAGAACAACTAAGTAGTGTTTACCATGACTTGAAAATATCTGATGCGCTTCTGTGTATTTCACGGAGGTTCTCTGTAGCATAACTGAATTCTGTTTATACTATTTCCTTTGTGTAGTAGTTAAAAGACGGAAAAATGGCTGATGTTGATCCAGAAACATTACTGGAATGGCTTAATATGGGCCAGGGTGACGAAAGAGACATGCAGTTGATTGCATTAGAACAACTTTGCATGCTGTTACTAATGTCAGACAATGTTGACAGATGTTTCGAAAGGTAAGTAACATGTTTAAGATTTTCGTATAAGAATTTATGTTCATTAAATGCTTCATTTGTCATATTTTCTCTTAGCTGATGTAAACAAAGTGTAACTGTGCTATATTGTGTGGAATGATATCTTAGCTACATATGCTTGTTTGTTATCTAACGTGTTTGCATTTATTGTGCTTATATTTTTTTCTCCCCTTTAAAAAATTAAATTTTTGGGTATACCTTACATAAAGGGAAAAATATGTTTAACTTGTTCCAAGTTAAACATATTTTTACTCATTGTATTAAAGTATTTGGTAATCTTGAATTGACTTTAAAAATAATGATAGGAATTGTAGCTGTATGAAACTATCAAAAGAGAAAATATGAGAGATGTTTTCTTAAATATAAATGGGAAAATAATGTTTAAACATTTTCCAACTGTAATCTTTTGTAGAATTAAAGTTAAAAAGTGATCAGATTTCTTAAAGTATATGGAATACTGATGTTATAGTTTAAAATTTTGTGAAACAAGATTTTAAATTATTCTTTTAAAAATTTGCAGATATATTTAAATGTTTAATTTTGATGAAATTTATTTTATTAGTTTCCATTAATGAGCTTATATTTATCTTTAATATGTAATAGTGTAAAATAAAGTGATTTATTAAAGTTTAATGGAATTTGATTTTTTATTTATAATTCTTCAGTATAAACTGTTAGTATATTGAGGATTATTTCTAGATGCTTGACATTATGTTTGGATAATACTTATTTTTCATTAAATAGTGGATGCAGATTTAATACTATGAGTCAATTTAAAAATCATAAATTTCATTTTTGTTTCATATGTCTTTTCTAATGTAGTGTTATCTGATTTTATAAAAAAAACATTTAATTTATATTTAATTTACTGTGAATTTTAAATCTTAAAAATGATTCTTTTTAAAAATTTCTTCATACCTCTTTTTTACTTTATAAATTTATTTTCTATAATTTTTGCTTTGTGATCTCTCTCTCTCTCTCTCTCTCTATATATATATATATAAATTTTAAAATGCATAATATGATAAATAGCATTTATTTGATAAATCATCTGTGTCAATTATTATAATAATAAAAATATTACAAAGATAAGTAAAATATATAGATGTAAATTAAACTTAAAATTTTTTCATTGCACATATTATATTTATAAGAACTTTTAAAGTAATATTATCGTAAAATCGGTAATTATGGATTCTTGGTTATTATATATCAAAAATTATTTAAGTATTTTACTTTTCTGTTGTATTGTTTTTCTAAGGGGGATAAAAGTAATCTTAAATGCTTATAGTTTGAAAATAACTTAATTATCTTGATAGATCTCTCTCTCTTTTATTACTAATAAAATTACAGAAAGAAGCGAATGAGATTGTAGATAACATACCTTACATGGAAGGGAATTCTTAGTCTTTATTACACTGAGGTATTTAATAAATATTTATCTTTATAAGTTTAATATATATTGGATGCTACAACATGCAGTTATTAAATTTATTCTTTTATTACTGTAAATTATTTCGGTAGATTACAAAATAAATTATATATCACATATATTTGAAATGTGCAGATATTTGAAATTTCGAAAATGAATCAAGGATAGTAGCAGTTTAGAAATATTTCTTAGGTTTTAATTATTATAGCAATATTCAGAATCATCTTGGACTTTGAATAATATTTTAATTTAAATGAAATGTTAAATTATGATAATTTTTCCTCGCTATAGATGATTTTGAAACATTATGTGTTTTTATTTACATTTAAAATTATTGCTTAGATTTTTAGAATATTATAATATAGTTAATTCAATAAATATACATTATGTTGATTAAAGTTTGAATAACTGAAGATTATTAATATTTTTAGTAGAGTTATACTGAAATATTTTTTTTCTACACTTGTATGTTGACAAAATTTTCATTCAGTAAAAATGTTTATAGTTTAAAGAAATATAAAAATATAGAAATATAAGTAATTAATTAGATTGATTTTTGTATTTGCCCCTCTAAATTAATTGTGAAAACATAAAAAATTGCCATGTATGTATTGATTTTTTTGCAAATTGTTAAGCTGAGCTTTTATGATTTGGAAAATATTAATTTTTAATTAAAAGTAATTTTTCATCATAAAACTAGTATGCTTTTTGGAAGGAAATATTGAACAGCTACAGAATAAATACTTAATATTGGGAAATAGTTAAATTTTTTTGTGGCACAATTTCCATTCCAAAATTACCATTACTTCTCAAATAAAAGGAGTAGCTAGAATTATGTGCCAATGATCTTAAAATATTTTGTCAAAAATTAGTAGTACTATAAGACTTTTTATTTGGCCACTTGCTATGCCATTTTAAATTAATATTATATTCATATAGAAAAAGGTGATAATGCGTGTTTTTAAGTTATCCGTTTGGCGTAAGTTGGCAAAATTAATTTTTTAAATTCATATCTGGGTGTTAGTTATTGTAAAATTTCAAACTATATTAACTGGTGCAATGTTTCCTATATATTTTTTCTCCTCTGTATGTAACTATGATTAATGTTGTAATGATTTACACTAGTATTTCCTTCATTAATCAATATAAAATAAGTTCTAAAAGAGAAAAGACAGTTTTCATGCTTAAGTCTTTAATCAGGGTTTATTTAAGAATGCTTCAAATGATGCTGAACATATCTTTTTTATTTAAAATTTATCCTGTTTTTGCATTTACTGAAGCAAAAAACATGGCATTTAAGAATGATTAAGAAAAAGTTTTCTCATATTTTGTAGGTTAAAACAATTTCTCAAATTTCATATCCTGAAAATAAAGTGTGAACTTTTTTGTTTAACATAATCCTTTTTTCAGTCCTGATTATATAGCATTATGGATGTTTCTTATATATTTGTTTCAAATTTATATAGTGTAAACCTTTTTCTGAATACTTAAGATTTCAAATGCATTGCTAAGTATCATGTACAAACTTTACTTTTCACATGATCAACAAGTTATTTCATTGCAATGCAGTGAATATAAAATAAGGAACAACTTCCTTTTAAAAAAAATTAGACTTCTTATCTGACTTAATGTATTTAATTTGTTTTATCTATTGATTAAAATTCATTTTTTGGTAGATTTTTTTTTTATTGCAATAAAATTTTTGTATTTAGTTGGTCACATTTTGTTTAGGAATTTTAAAGGGATGCTATTAGTTAGCGATTATATCCACTTCAACAAATATTAAACAAACTTGCCTTTATAATGATTTAATTTTATAAATTCACTCTTCCTTCCCAAACAATTGTCTTGCAATGAATATTTTTTACTCAGTGTCAATGTCAGCTTCACTAAGTAAAAAAAGTATAGGAAGTGTGAAGTATCTCAGCTTTTAAGAATTTAAGCAAATGTTATATATTTCATTAATGTTAAAATGAATGACTTAAAATTATATTTTTATATTTAACTCTAGAAAAGTTATAATCTAGAGAAATTAAAAAAATGAGTGAGGATGCAAAATTCTTAATATTTTGAATTCTAACACATATATTATCCAAGTAACTTTTTTGGAGCCGAGATATATTTATCCGTACACCTAATTTATTTTCAAACGTTCGTAGGAAATGTGTGTTATATATTTGTTACTTTAAATTTGATTGTGGAATTCCTTTTCTTCCACATAGTTATGCGTGTAATCTCGAGGCATCGCTAGAACCAACTCCTTGTGATTTGGAAAAAATTCATGCAATAATAAAGAACAAACTGGTACAATTCATTAAATTGGAATAAAATTATCTATTATTTAGGTATTAATTACAAAATTACATAATTTTTTTGTCATTATGGAATGCATCTGCTTTTATTTCGAATTCCCTATTTAATCCCATGTTTTTATGACAAGCAAAAAAATGAAAATAGAGTTCTAAATGGTACTATCATCATGACCTCTACTCGATGTGATTTTTGCTCTGTAGGCATTCTCGTGGCTTTCTTTTGGTTATGAATGTGACGCTGATTACTAATATACATCTTGTGCCATTTTATTTTTAAGAATTGAGGGCTATGAAAGAATTTTTTTGTGAGTAGAAATAACTGTACTTGTCATAACATTATAAAAATTTCAAATGATCCATGTTTAAGAGTCTTCAAAAATGTGATCCAAGCTGAATGAATATAAAAGCAAGAAGACATGTACTGATTTTTATTTTCATCTTTTTATTTTTGTAAATCATTTTTAACATGTAAAACTACTGAAGATGAGAACCTTGCTCATAATTTTTTTGAAAAAAATTTAAGATCTCAGAGTATATATATATATATATATATATATATATATATATATATAAAGTATATTGTTTAAAATTTTAAAGTATATTGTTTAAAATTTTAAAGTATATTGTTTAATATTTTTATTTTTAAAATTTTGGTAAATGTTGATCCTCTGTCCCAGATAGTTAGAAATGAAATTAACATTGAAATGTTATTAGTATTTTTGAAAGAATGCGATTCAGGTAAAAACTATTTTAAAAGTTAAAACATTTGTCTATCCAACAAGGTCTTCAAATACTTGCAAGCAAATATAAATTTTTTTTTAAAGGAATTTAGTATTGGGTATCATTTTGATTGGAAGGATATGAAGTGGTATTAGCTGGTCCTTTAAAGATGAACTCTGAAGAAAAATTATGATGTTTGAATTGATTTATAAATTTAACTCTCCTATGATTCACACATACACATGCATAGAGGAAAACCTGTAAATAAAAAATGAAGGCTTTTTTCTTGTGATATGTTATTAAAAATAATATTAATGGATAGAAATTTGGTTCTGATCTGGAATGTTTTACAGAATATGATATATTTTGCAACTTTCACAATTTGAAATTTTTTTTTTTTTAGCTGAAAAACCCTCTTTCTTTGATTTTATCTTATATTTAATCATATACAGTGTATCAACTGTTTTCTCCTTTTCTCATTTATAAATCTTATATGAACTCCAGTTTGGTAAAAGTTAAGATGAAGCAAATATTTAATATTTTGATTTCTAATGATAACATCAAATAGAGGAAATACCTTGAAAAGGAAATTAAATTGTTTGATGTATTATACCTTTGTCTTAAAAAAACCTGATTTATTAGTTCTTTTATGGATTTTATTAGCTACTTTAAAGTGTTATATTTTGTTTAATGCTTAACTTTTTTTTTTTATTCTCAAACAATTCATGATAAAATGAAAGGATGAACTGTTTATTTTTTAATATCTCTTGGATTTTCCGTCTCAACTTTTTTTTATATTAAGGTTATTAAAAAAAGAGTTCTGGTTTCATATATTCAAAAATTAATTCATTCTTTCTTCACTTTTCCTGCTCTACTTGATATTCATGGATATATATCTGTATTAATTAGTTTCTGTTAATAATGAATAGTTCCTTTTATTTCTTTATTTATCACATATTGGTTTCAAAAGATTTTTAGCTTAAATATAATTTACCATTCTTAAATAAATTGGACGTGCATATTTCCAATAATTATGTGTTTTAGAGAGAAACTTGAGTATTATTTTATTTCTATAAAGAAAAAAATTGTTAATTGTTCTGATCCAGATTTTTTGCAAAATATTTTTGTAATGATAAAAAGTAAAATATTTTCTGACCTTTTGGGTTATAATATTAATTTCAATGGTATGTATAATCTTTATAGTAAAAAATAGTATTTTAATAAAAATAAATTTTAAGTAATAAAAGGTTGGCACTTATCAGTTCCACATGTTCTGCTTTTAATTACATTTTAATGTAAAAGGTAATACCTGTAAAGATGTTAATTGCCTTGTATTGATTTCGACTAGTGTGTGTGTGTATTTCTCAGAAGAGAAGAAAAAACAAAATTTCCAGAAATTTGAAAATTTTTGAAAAATGTAAAAAAACTTTAGAATAATGTATTAAATGTTGTAACAGGCTTTTTTAGATTGTTAAGCTGGGTTATTCTTACAATGAATTATATATATATATATATGCTCACCCTCCTCTCTCAATATTGAAGTATATAAATTTTTTTGAACTGCTTTAGTGTCTTGTTGAACAGCTATTTAATCCAATGAATTCTAACTGTAAAACTTTTATATTTTTTTAAATTATAATTTAAATATAAGAGTGATATAAAAACTTGAAAAATAGAAGAATAAAGAGTATATTTTGTATTCATTCAATCTACTGTCTGTCTCCAACACAGTTTGATATCAAATTCATTATTAATTTTTGATTATATGGTGTGAAGATAATCAAAAATTGATGATAATGTGAAGATTTTTATTTTTATGTAGAATTTACTGTAATATAAGTATAAATAAAAACTATATAAATTTTAGTTTAAATATTGCCATTTTCAAAGCCTAGTTACATTCTTTAAAGATGGTTTATTTATGTTTTACTTCAGATTCTTTTAGTTGTTTTGTAATTGATTTTTTTCATCAACTTACTAACAAAGTATGAATTACTTAGTTCATTCTAAAATTAATTTGTTTTTATGCATTGGTAAATTCAATGATTGATGGAGTAAAATTTTTGTTTTCAAAGGTTTAATAAGGTTAACTGTCCTGAAGCCTTGCAGGAATAAAATGTTTCTTTTTTTCAATTTTTTTGTTGGCATTTTTGTTTTTCAGATGTTTTCGCCATTTGAAGAAAATGTTTTTTTCTTTTCTTTTCTGAAGTAGACATGCACATTTATCTCAGTGTGCTCTTGGTTAAGGTGTGTAATTCAGTCTTGGGTAAAATCTTTGATTTTTACAAGTAGTCTGGAAAAATGATTTTCATGGTTTGTGGGTAATTTTTTATAACCGATATTTTTCTCAAGTTAATGTGAAGTAAAATCAAAGAATACATATAATAAATGCCACAATTTAAACATTAACAAATAATTTACTTGGTGCATTGATTTTTGATTATTTTTTATAGGACATTGGAAACTATTCAGATTTTAAAAACAGAACATTTATTCTTACTTCTGGAAACAAAAAGTCATTCCTTGTTTGAAGCAGTCTTTTGCCTTATAGATTGTGAGGTTTTAAAATAACTACTGTGCACTATTTAAAAGAGCAATAAATTTTCATGCATTTAATCATTGTTTGTTCTTGATGAAATTGATGATGATGTAATTTTAAATGACTAATGGGTCTGATACACATTTAATATAACATGGCTCAAATTTATCACTGTGATGCAATGTGTATGTTGAATGTGTGTTACTGCTTCAGGTGTTGACCTCAACATAGAAAAATGAATAGTTTACTTTTCTAATCAGAATTCTAACCCTCCCTTTTAATGCTTAGTAAACTCCAAGTAATAATGCTTTATATTTGCTTCCCTCCCCTATTCTTTCAGTAGAAACTTCTGACTAGAATAACAATATTCTAAGGGCTTTACGTGCAGAATTGTGTATGTGTATAGCACATTTTATTCTATAAAATATTTGATCATACATCTAGATCAGTGGTCCCTAGGGGTCCCTGAACAACATCATTGGATCTGCTCAAGGTTTCGTATAAAAAATAAAATTGTGATCCATTTTTATTATTATGGAAATTTAAATAAATAATAAAATAGATAAGTGATTTTTTTTTTTCATCCTGAGTAAAATATAAATTCAGCTGGGTGCTTAAAATACAATATGTAACAAAAGTATTGAGCTCTATGTAATACTTTTCATGAATGAACATTGACAAAACATATTTCCACTAATTTGTCACTTGTAGTAACAATGGTGTGTAAACTTGTTGTGATGTTATTACTAAAACTTAGTTAATGTTCAGTTTATTTCAATAAATTTAAGCTTTCAATTTCCATTAACATGCTTACAACAATACAGCAACAAAGTAATAATGGAATTACAATAAAAAAACTTGAGATAATCCTAAAAAAAATAATAAAAAAAATCTACTGATGTACGCCTATGATTTTATAGTTCTAAATGGTGCTAGGTACTTAAGTTAATAACAAGCACGACAAGGTGTGAGACAGATGGCCAAAAACAGGTTTATACAGTAGCACAATAACGCCTCTTCATGCACAAACTTGTCTACAATGTAAACATAAACTATAAAAGAGTCGTACATCTAATCAACAATTTAGTTCTATGTTATGCTGATACTAAGTGAAAAAAAAAAAAAAAAAAAAAAAATTTTACCCATCTTAAGTAAAAAGAAGTTTTGTAATGTTAGTTGGAAGTTTTGGTATAGTTGCATTTTTTGTATTGTTACGCAGATAGAGCACTTTTATTAAGAAAGTATATTTGAATAAAACTGATCTCTTTTGAAACAATTATATATCACATTTTTCAATATAGTAATTCCAGTAACGTTAGTTACAGGATTACTATATTGAAAAAGTAAAAAGTGATCCCTATATATATTGAAAAAGTAAAAAGTTTTAAAAAAGTAATCATTTAACATAAGTTAAGGGTTACTCTTTTTAATTAAAAACTTAGGAAGAGATTATAATTTTTTAATACAAATGTTTTTGAAAGAAGTTAATTATTGAGAATTATATTTTATTCAAAAATTATATGAAGTTTTATCCTTACATCAAATAATTAATTCAAAATGGCTTTACAGCAGCTTTCCATTGAAAAGGTTAATAATAATTAACAGTGTTTTGCTGCAAATAAAACATTTGATATAACAATTTTCTTTTAACCTTTTTTGCCCTTTTCAATAGATAACAGTATGAATGAGCCTAAGAAAAAATGCTGACAATACAGTGTTGAATATTTGAAGTATGGCTTTATTTCATCACTAGGAAACAGTGCTTTACCTATGTGTCTTTATGTAATAACACTATGTCAAATAATTCACTGAAACCTTCCAAGCTGAAGGAACATTTAATAAAAATCCATAGTGACAAAAAAGATAAGGATTGAACTTTTTTTCAAACAGTCAAAGAAAAATATTTGAAAACACTGTCACTGCAACAACTCATAGGGACAACATCTAAGAAAGGTGAAAATGAACTGTGTGCTTCTTATAACATTTCTTTATTGATTGTAACGTCTGGAAAGCTGTATACCATTGGTGAAGAACTTATTTTACCAGCTGTAAGTGAGGTAATACATATCGTGTTGAACAAACCAGCTTTCATCATTATTAAAAGAATTCCAATGAGTAATAATACAGTACAAAGGATTGATAAAATGGCTCAGTGCATAAAAAATTCTTTATGCGAGTGCTTAAAAACATCTGAATTTTCAGTACAGCTTTACAAGTCCACTTACTAGGAAATGAAGCTTTACTTTTAGCTTATGCAAGATTTGTAAAAGTAGAAAAATTTTGTCAATTATTATTTGTTAAATGTTTGGGAACCATAGGAAAGGTGAAACATTATTTACTGAATTAAAGATTTTTCAATGTAAAAGCTATACCATTGACTAATATCATTTCTGTTGCTACTGATGGTGCTCCAGTAATGGTAGGAAGATACCAAGGCTTTCTGGTATACTTAAAACAAGCTGTACCGAATTTATTTCAGTAAATTGTGTCATTCATCAACACCATTTAGTTGCAAAAAATCTTAATGAACATTTGCATGGTTCACTAGATTATGTCATTAGAGCAGTTAATAAAATCAAAAGGAATGCCTTCAATGAGAGATTATTTGCTCAAATTTGTTTGGAAAATGATGAAGATTATAATCATTTACTACTTCACACAGAAATACGTTGGTTATCTAAAAGTGCATGTTTAAATCAATTTTATGTGCTGTTTGATTTAGTGTTGAAATTCCTGGTAAGCAAAGACAATGATTTGTGATAAAATTTAATTAACTGAATAAATGACATAGCCTCTATGACTGATTTATTTGCAAAATTTAACGAAACTAATTTGAAACTACAAGGTGACCAATTAAATTTAATCAAAACTAAAAGTGTAATATCTGCTTTTGTTGCTAAACTTTTTCTGTATAAACAAAACTTTGGAAGTGGAGAATGTTCTCAGTTTCCAAATCTTTCGAAATTGATAAAATAAAGATGAAGATTTGCTTGCTTACTGTCAATACCTAACGGATCTTCATGCAGACTTGAACCAAAGATTTGAAGACATTCTTCACTTGGATATTTCCGACTGGGTGTTGAACCCTTTTGCGCATGGTCACATTCATATCCAAAATACAGATGAATCCATACTAATACAGGAGCAGCTTATTGAAATATCCACAAATGAGGAACTTAATCCAATGTTTGAACAAGAATACCACAAATTCTGGTTACAAAAACAGATCCTATATTTATATCCTGCATTATGGGTTATTGTACAGAAATTGTTGACTGCTTTCCTGTCTTCCTATTTGGTAGAACGTGGATTGAGTGCCGTTATGAACCTCATCACACACACATAAAAAAAAGAAACCAATTAGAAATTAGTGCTTGTGGGGATTTGCAGTTACTACTCACAAACATTGAGCCGGACATGAAATACACTCATAACGTCTCATCATGTTCATCCATCCAAGTCATTAATTTTTGTAAAATATTCTTTAAAACAAAAGTTATAATTTCAATAAATTCTTCAACAAAATGTTTTTTAAATTTGTAATTTTTATACTATGCATTTATGTAGCTTTTTTACTTGGGGATTCATGGGCATGTTTTGACTCTAAATAGGGGTCCATGGGTCAAAAAAGTTTGAAAACTACTGATCTAGATAGTTACAAGTTCATTTTTGAAACCACATCTTATGATTTCACATAATAAGAACCTAAACTAATTTTAATATATCTTTAACATATAATAATTATTTACTAAAGACCTGTAGAATCTGTTAGAACTTTCAAATTTTCACATTGGCAATTATGCTATAACTTTTGATGTCTGTCACGTAAAAGTGTTACAACAAATATTGCCAGTATTGTGGTAGTTTGAAAGAATGTTGAAAATTCAAGACTAAAGCTCATCATCTTACTGTACTTAAGAATTGTGAAATTATTTAAATGGACTTTTTGTTATGCTGATCATAAAATTGGGTAATTTTTATACTGAGCTGAACCTGTTTTGAAGCAATAGACCTGTTGTGTGTTCTGTTCTTTTCAAAACTCTAATGGATCCTGGTAAATATAACTTGACTTAAGTTAATAGTTCAGTTATAATTATAGAAATAAGCTATCTTAATCACAAATTAACTTCTGTTCCGTTTATCTTCAAAATTGTTTTTCTCATAAAAAATAAAATCGATTTAGTTTTTAGTATATTTTTTTGTAAATATTTGTATAATCAGTGCAATATTTTCCATGATTTTGATTAAGGTAAAACCTGGGAACCCTGGTGAGATTAAGTCCTTCTTAACTACACTTTAACGCTGTTTCTTAAACTGTGATGGACCCCAATAGGGTCACCATCCACTAATAAAATATAAGCGAAATGTTAGGGTTGCAAAAATTTGATTTAGATACATGAATTTAAAGATATTAATCATAATCTATTATCTTTATACATATATTTTCTGTGCTGTGCTAATATAAAATGCTAATACTAGCGAAGTTGATCTGTAAACCATATTTACATATTGAAAAATTTCTACTAAGCATATTATTATAGCAGTATTGCTTTGTAATTTCATCATATTTTAGAATATGACCACAATTGCATTTTATATAATGTCCTGTGCCACACAGGTGAATAAGTCTCTGTGCCACTTCAACTAGTATTAAAACCTTTTGCACTACAGTCAGTTGTTTCTGTTTTGTCACAAGTGTATGTTACTAGAACTATATATTATATTTCAATGTTTTATTCAACTAAGTTTGGTATTTATTTCAATAACTGTTACAAGAGAAGTTGTTTTATTTAAATTTTTTAAAATTATATTTTTTACCTATGGATGATAATTGTATTTTATTTTAATTTTACAAAAGTTTTTATTAAAAATTGAATCAATTAGAATTTAAAATGATTTATTTTTAAATTAAATTAGAAAATGAACAACATTTTTTTTATGATGTAGAGGGATGGGTCATTCAAAAATTTTAAATGGATAGTGGAGTCAAAACATTTAAGAGGCTTAAGAACCATTACTTTTTAATTCATAGTATCTGACAGAAATGATTATGAAATATTTAAAAAAAGCCATGGATCCCTATTAAGAATTGATATGGGCTAGGCTGCGAGAATTGTATTAAATATAAAATTTAAGTAATTATTGTAAGAGAGAGTATGAAGAATTGAATATTTTACCTTAAATCTTTTGTATTTTGAATGTCATATTCCTTAGTATTTAGTATATTTACCTCTAAAAATTTGAAATCGTATATTGAAGTGTTTATTTTATGCCTGAAAAAGGTAAAGTATACATTGAATTTTTTCTTCTTAACGCTGAATTGATTTTTTGAGAAAATAGTTTGGCGTTAATAAAACTAATAAATCATTTTGAGGAAATGAGGTTCAGTTATAGAACAGTAATTTTTCATTTAAGAAAGGACAGTTTCTACCTATGAATTCTGAAAATGTTAAAATATCTTTGTAATTGTTAACATGTTAATAAATGTGTATTAGAGGTGTAGCTAATTAATAACGAAACTATCGCTGCTACACAAATACACATGTGCCAAACGCCAATGGTTGAGAGTTGTTTAGCGTGAAGATTTATCTTTCTAATTCAGTGCCTGTTGCTTCTGTTAACAAATGCGTATATCCGTAATCTTCATTCACATTAGATTAATTCCGTTGGCATGGTGGGGAAGTTAGGAGAGGGGGTGCCAGCTCAGGTGTCGTTCTCGTCGCTTGACCGAGGCTCAAAATTACGAGGTCCATCGCCCATAGCCCTCGTGTTGCTTCTAGTGCGACGTTAATAAAAAACTTAATTCACATTTGATTAATTTTTTTAGTTACCTGGAAAAATGTTAAGTGAGCAACAAATTGTGAAATTTCACATGAAACCGGGAAAAACCACTACCGAAACTTGTAATTTATGGAAATAAATGTATGGTAATGAATGTTCATAGTGTGCAGGTGTTTTTGAGTGGTTTAAGCATTTTCAAGATGACTAAGAAGACGTTGAAGTTGATTCTCGTCTGTGTTGCCTTTCCATGTCAAAAATGGATGACAATATTGAAAAAATCTGTGATCATTTTCAATCTGACCGTCAGTCAAGTAATTGCACTATTGCTGAGACTGTAGGAAATTGACAAAGAATCTTTACAGCAAATCTTGCATAACTTTAACATCCAAAAAGTGTGTACCTAAATGGTGCTTGAAACTCTCGCATTTGTACAACAAGAAGCTTGTAAAAATGTCTGTAGTGACTCTTTGAATGCTATTAATAATGCCCCAAACTTATTAGAAAGGATTATAACGTGTGGCAAATTGTGGTTTTTACTTATAAACCTTAAACAAAGTGCCAATCCATGCACTGGAAGAGCCCATCTTCACCGAAAGTCAAAAAAACTTGAATGAGCTTTGAATTAAAATTCAAAGCAATGATTGTTTTTGATATTCGTGTGACTGTACCTTCACTAGGCTCCTGAAGATCAAACTATTAACGAACATTACTATCTTCACTTTCTTGCTGAACTCTGTGAAAGAATAAGGGGAATAAAGATCCAAATTGTGGAAGGACAAGTAATTCTGTATTGTCTGTCAAAAATTTTCTTAGCTAAGTACAACTTCCTAGTATTAGACCATCAATCTTATTTGCTGGATCTTGCACCATGTGACTTCTGTTTCTTATGGGGAAATCTGCAGTAAAAAGAACAATATGATTCCTTTGTAGCTGTGAAAGAGAAAGTGGCATGCTTCTGAAGGAGCTGAGAGAAAACTGGCAACACTGTTTTGAACAATGGAAGATTCACATGGAGTTTGTAGGTATAGAGGAGGGGTGTATATTGAAGGAGACATTAAGTAAATATGTATGAAATCAGAATGAAATGCTTTACAGCATCAATCTTGTTATTTAATTGCCACACCTGGTATGTTGTTAGTTGTGTATGAAAAGAGACTCAAAAAGTAGTCGCATTCCTACAGAACTTTTTTTGAGCAAACATTTTCTATAAATTATTTTTCCTGACTGTATTAATTAGCTGTCAGAATTTGGTTGAAAATATTTCATACTTGCCTACTTGAAAAAATAATTGAAATTTTTTTTAGACAACATGATGTATAGTAATTACTAATTTCTTATTGAGTTGGGACTGTCCTAAATTGTTAACATTCCCTATTACATTAGGTGGCCTCAGTAGCCTAGTGGTGGTTATGGCTTCAGATTCTTTGCCTGCTGTTTTCGTTCAGTCATGGGTTCGATCTTTGGTTGCTAAAGACCTGCTGTGTAGCTGTCGGAGCTTCATGCCCTCAAGTTGGCATGGTGTGGAAGTTAGGAGAAGGGGTGCCTGCTCAGGTGTCGTCCATGTCACTTGACCAAGGTTCAAAATTATGAGGTCCGTCGCCAATAGCCTTGTGTTGCTTCTAGTGCGGCGTTTAAAAAAAACAACCCTATTACATTTGAATCTGATTATTTGAGCTGTTAAGAGGGCTCAATAATAGATTATTCTAAATGAATGACAAACCTATCTAACTATCAGTATTGTAATAAGTTATAGTTCCAATAGATTCAACTAGAATGCTGTAATTATTGACTATATTTTGTTTATTGACTTTTTTTTTTCTCTTTAGTTGCCCACCTAGGACATTCCTTCCTGCTCTCTGTCGCATCTTTTTAGATGAATGTGCTCCAGATAATGTATTAGAAGTTACAGCTCGAGCAATCACCTATTATTTGGATGTGTCTGCTGAATGCACTAGACGTATTGTTGCTGTTGATGGTGCAATCAAAGCCATTTGCAACCGCTTGGTTGTTGCTGACGTGTCCTCCAGAGCAAGTAAAGATTTGGCTGAACAATGTATCAAGGCATGTATTAAAATTATTAATTTTTCTTCAAATTAATGCTTCAGAAAAATTTATATAATTTGATTTTTGAGAACAGAAAAATTTTGGTGGATTAAAAATGTCATGATACTTTTTGAGTTTTATTTCCTTTCCCATACCTTTCTGACAGTAGTTGGATTGAAATAATTGAACTGCTGTTTTGATGCTATAAAGTGAGTTTATGATTTCTTTGCTTGATTAGACACTTACCTTACATATAATTGATTACAAATATCTATTAACAACCTGTTCTAACTCAACAACAACAAAATATTAAAATAATAATAAAAAAAAGCTTTGTTGCTCTGGCATGGATCAGTTGTTTCCAACCACTGCTCTGTAAAATAGATCTTTATATTCATTTCATGCAAGTCATAATAAAATGTTTATGAGCAGAAATAGCTTTTCTTAGAATAGGTAATAAATTATTTACAGAACAACTATGTTATGACATTAGATTGGGAAGGGGTGGGGGTAAAAGTCATTCACATTTAAATAGCATAAATTGTTTTAATTCATATTACTATTGTTAAATTTGTATATTTTGTAAACCAATTTAATATTAATTGCACCAATTCATTTTGATGAACTGAGACTTCATTTCCCCTCCCCATCCCTTTCCACTTTTGAACTACATCACATACTCAGGCTTGCTTAAGTCCTTACCAGAATATTGTGACATGGTGTTTTTTTTTTTTTTTTCTTTTTTTTCCAGATTCCTCTAAAATTAGTTTTTTTTTCTTCTTCCCTGTTTTGGAAGTTTAAATGTTCTTGTGAACATGGAAATTTTATGCTTAATTTGGAGGTTATCATAATAATAAGAAAAACTTAAACAAGAATTATGTTAGCTCTGATAGAGACTGATTAGTATATGTAGATTAGTAACTGATCAGCTATAGATTTGAGGTTTTACTTAATACAGTAATGAGTGTGGAGGAATTGCTATATCTTTTAAAACTGTTAAGCCCTCTTTCCCTATTGCATAGCTTGAAGTAGCAGTTACATGAATGAAATTCCAGCTCTGGTGTTAGATACGACTTTTATTGTTATTGAAATTACAAATGCATGTAATAATAAAACTCTTTGTGAAATCTTTAATGCTAATGTGATACTCATCAAAACACAGAATCAAGTAAAAAAAAAAGATAACATGCAGTTATAAAGATTAATCTTTAACTTTCTGATGAATGCAAATTCTTTATATTAGTTCTGAATAATATCTAAATCACAAGGCATTTTAGTTTCTGATCAATATTTTGCTGTTGAATTCTATACTTTTTGACCAAAAAAAAGTAAATTTCTAAGGATTTTGTGAAGCATTTGGTTATAATTTGAATGTGTTTTTCAGAATTTCCAAAAATTAGGAAAGTTTTCTGAATTACTGAGTGAAATTTTGAGAAATTAATAAATTTTAGTTCCTTGTTTGTGTAATTCTTTGAATCATGTATAATATTAATTTTGCCTTGTTTAAATGTATTTTAATATTATTTTTCTTGTATTGTTGTTAATGCATTGTTTGAAAGCTCTCTCTACATTATTGTCCTAGAATAGTTTTTGGGCTGTGGTAGCCTAGTGGTCAAGGTTGTGGACTAGCGGCCGGCGGTTTTCGTTCAGTCGCGGGTTTGATACTTGGCCGTCTAAGACCCACCGTGTAGCCGGGGCTGATGCACGTTAAATTTGTAGGGGCCCAAAGTCCTCCCGTTGGCGTGGTGTGGATGTTAGGAGAGGGGGTGCCAGCTCAGGTGTCGTCCTCGTCACTTGACCGGGGTTCAAAATTATGAGGTCCGTCACGAATAGCCCTCGTGTTGCTTCTAGTGCGTCGTTAATAAAAAACTAAAACCTAGAATAGTTTTTGCAATGAACTTGCATGAAGATATTGTATTTCAAGTTATTCCAATGATAAAAAAAATGGTCTTTTTTCCTCTGAATTGTTTGAAAGTTGTGTGACAATAATTCTGCGAGTTTCATATTTAGCTTGCAATATTTTATTACCATTAATTCTTTTCCTTCATAACTTTTTGAAAATAGTGTTGAATCAGGTTTTTTCTGCTTAATTCATCTGATTTTTCTTCTATTTTGTATATAATTTGTTTTGTTAAACTTGAATAAAATTTGTTCAGATTTTATTCCCTTATTGCACTAAAGTTCAACTGTAATTTATTGTGTATTGTGTATGATATATATATAATAGAATAGCAATATTCACATATCCATATATAGAAACAGTATATTAAACTTCTTGCATCTTGATAAATCACTGGAAGCTCATGATTATGATAGATTAAAAAAATATAAAGATATTCATTGGAAATTTTATGGTGTGATTTTATATATATTGTACTGTGCTTCGGAGTTCATATTGATTGAGAGTCAATGAAACAATCTATTAAAAATCTCAAGACTTTTATTTGTAGCAATTTCTACAGGACACAGCAAATTCCAGCTGTAGATATCACAATTACACAGCTCCAATTCAGCTAATTTTACAGGAAATAGCTTCCAAAATGCAGAAGTCTCAAAAATCTCAGACAGATAACAGCTGCTATGCACTAGACTAGTAATAAAAAAAATGAATGTCTTCACTACTGCTCATCCTCTTCGCTACTACCGCTTCTGTCTAGACTTTTGGTATTTATACCTAGCTTGGTAAGAAAGTCTAAGAGTTTCGCCAAGGTTCTAGGCAATCTCGCTTAATATTGGTCCTAGAGCTTCAATGATGGAACTTTCCAGAAACATCTTTTTTTTTGCCAAATCTCGCCAAGTGATCGCCAAAAGGTCTCCAAGTCGCCAAATCCCTAGAAATGCAGGGGTTTTAACATTGAATGCGCAATTTTTGCCCAAACTCTTCAGTATTTCTGATAAGTCTGAGATATTTCAAGACAAATACAAGTAATATTTACAAATTTATAACATTATATATATATATATATATATATATATATATATATATATATATATTCCTGGTAATTTGTATTATAGTCCAAATTGATATGTATTTATTTGAGGAGTCTTTGAGGGATTCTGGAGAATATTGAAATATCATATTTTGACAGTTTTCTTACTAAGATCCTTATTTTATAAAATAATTTAAATGATTTTTGATATTTGCATCTTGGACAGTTGAGCATTTCTTCTGGAGTCTTTTGAATTTGTGAGATTTTGGAAATTGGAGCTTTCAACATAAGGACTATTAACTTTCTGGGAATTTTGAAGATGTTTTAATCTATCACACAACATTAGCATAACAAAGACATCTAGTTAATGGTCTAGCTGTGAAGAATTCCTGAATTTGTACATATTTAGAAACATATTTTATTCTTAGTACACAATAAAATTTATTAACAAAATTCCGTTTTTGTTAGTTTTTTTGGGGGTCTTTTTTTAGATTTTACTTCTCTTTAATTTTTTTTAATTTTCTGATTAATTGTTTTAAAGTTGAGGTATTTATTAAATATTCTCAAATTTGAAACTTTTCTTACTATACCTAATTAATAATTATTAGTATGTAATCATATTTGGCAACAACACAAAATTTTAGATATCCTTATTTAAGAGATTTTTTAACCTTTTGTATTGCAAATCTTAATTTCTTGCGTACATATATGTCATAGAATCTAAAATCTTTAATTCGCAAATTTTTATTTAAAATTTTGTAATTGGGGTATCTTGCCTCTTTTTCTTTTTTCTTGTTCTTTTGCATAATCTATATTATTTACATTTTGGTGTGATCTTATTTTTGCTCAGTAAGATGCAGCGGAGGAGGGTTATTACCATGGAACATGTTAAACCTTCTAATTGAATCCCCTGAGTTAATGTGCATGTTTTTTTTTGTTGGGTTTTCAATTTTTATTCAATTATTTTATTAATTTCACTTTCTTTTTGTATAAATGATTTTTTTTTCTTTTTTTCTTTTTTTTATTTTTGTATTTTATTTGTTCTCTCATTGATTATGTTTTTTAAATGATTTGAATTTAATTGTTTTATTCTGTATATAATGTAGAAACAGATCGCAATATTTCGAATTAATGATAGGACTCTTCATAATTTATTTAAATGTGCATGAAAAAAAAAAAAAAAACTTAAATCATTTTGTCGAAACAAATTTGAATTATCTTTTTTTTTTTTTTTTTTTTTTTATAATTTTTTATTTTTGCCATTAATTATCTTTTTATGATCAGTAAATTTGATAAATATTCTCAATTTTCTTAAATAATTTAAACAATATTAATAAATGCTTTAGTTTTATTCTTTATTTAATAATCTATTTGATAGATAACTTTTTGGATTAGTTTCACTGTATATATATATATATATATATATATATATATATATATATATATATATATATATATATATATATATATATGTAATTACTTTGAGTGTCAAGTTTGTTAGCACTTTCTGCTTTGCTTTACTCTTTATTATTCAAGCATTTTTGATAGAAATATTTTTTTATTTTGAATTTTGCTCTGATTTCCGTAATGTAGATTTCTTTTAATTTAACTTAATAATTTTTTTTTTGATATTGCATCTATTTTAATCTTATGTATTTTGTTGAAGCTTTGGCTCTAGTAACTAGTTTTTCCATGATTTTGATATATTTCTTTTATTCTAGGTTTTAGAGCTTATATGTACTAGGGAAGCAGGAGCTGTTTTTGATGCTAGTGGTTTGAGTTGTGTTTTAACATTTATTCGTGATATTGGCAACTTAGTTCATAAGGATACATTACATTCTGCAATGGCTGTTGTGTCAAGACTTTGTGGAAAAATGGAACCACATGATGCTAGCCTACCAAATTGTGTTGAAGCTCTTTCTGTATTACTGAAACATGATGATACTCATGTGAGTTATATCCTAATTTAAATTTTACTATATTGGTTTAGTTATTGATATGTTTTAAACATTCAATTTTTGTGTTGCTTAAAACAAATAGTATTTGACAAAATAAGAGAAGTTTTAAAAATGTGTAGGAAAGTGGAATGTTACAAATACCATTGCACTTTTAACCCAAAATATTAATCTGAAAAAATTTGTTTCCTCTTGTAATTTGACAATTTTACAGTTTTTTTTAATGCTGAATTATATTGCTGAAATTAGCTTTTTTTTTCAAATTTGATGATGAATATACTGTTTAATGTGATGAATTGCATAATAATAGATAGTTTTTTTGCATTACTCCTGCCATATTCCACTCAAAATAAAACATGAAACAATTGACATTTATAGTTTGAGTTTCACACCATACTTGCCTGTCATTGTAGCACTATTGTTCCCACTAATTCTTTGTTTTCAAGTGGATTATTTTTTTTAGACAAAGTGTTCATAAATTAATTATTGAACTTTGAGTATTCATTATGAAAACCTGTAATAAAAAGTTATAAATATCTTAAAACATATACAATGGTCATCCAGAAAGTAAATTTACCATATCACATAAAGATGGCATTGCAAAAAGCATGAAACAGGAAGGCACACCCTGGGTAGATTATGGATGTGGTCATTGTATGCTGTTATTTTAACTTATGGATAGCTTACTTTAATGTCATCGTAGTGGGCGAAGATGTTGACTCTCATTTCTTCTCCCATCAATTGTGAGGGGATGTCTGTGATATAGTTTTTAAATGCACTGAAGGTAGTGATGAGTGAAATCAGTTGTGTTTAGTAGTCTGGATATGATGAGCAAGCGGATGAGGTTTATCATTGTGATGCCTGGGCAAGTATAAAATGTGAGTAAGAGTCAGTGTTTGATTTTTTCCTTTATTTTTACAATTAAAAGTTATAGTCACTTAGCCAAGAATCTCTCAAGTCATTTTGATTACAATAGCTTTCATTTCCACCCCAGAAATCTGTTCAGATGTTGATGTCAGGATTTGATTAAAAATGGGTACTTGCAGCAGTTTCAAAGACCCATGCAGTATTTCAATATTGCCTCAAAGTTTGCAAGCATTGATGGTGCAGAGGTAAAGCATTCATCTATAGAACAATTGAGAGTTCCTGGGTTCTCAAAACCCATTGCTGATATTTAAAATTCATGTTAAAGTTTTGTTTAATTTTTTTTTGTTTTCTACTATAATTTCTAAAATCTTCCTGAGTATTCTTTTCATTTCTAGAGCAGTATTCTGTAATATTTTCATGTAATATATTAGCCCTTATGTTCTCAGTCTGAGAGAGTACTCAGCCAAATGTAGCTGATCTTAGTTCTGTTTATAAATTACGTTCAGATATCTCTGGAGCGTTCAGTTCAACTTGCTCTAATATCTACATGAAGATATTCATACCCAAGCTGGCATAAGTCAAAAAACTTACTTGGGGGCTACTCCCCCCCTTTAACTGGTCTTTGTTCTTTACTTGATAGTTCCTTGAAAATGATCTTTTCTATCACAGTTATAACATTTAATTTATTAGTAGGATTTTCTGACAAACTAAATTCCCTTATTGTTTATCATGTTGCTTCTTTTTACTCTTAACAGAACTAAGCTTATCAGAAATACCCTGCATAGTAAATTCATTATTAGTACTACTTTAAAAAACTACTTTACAAAACAATTTTAGACTAGCTTTCTCTGACAGCAGTTGATTTAGAACATTTTCAGAGGTAAATTGGGTTTCTTTAAAGTAAGAAATCAATTGGTCTATACCTCTATATTCTTCAGGTAAGTGTCAGATCAGTTAGAACGGCTGCAGCTACTCTGAGATTGGTCAACTTGTGCCTCACAGCTGTTGAATAATAGTTCATGATCTTGTTCCATATAATTTTAAATCTATCTCATGTTTCAATTTACATTCAAATAACTTGTTGATCAGTTTTACGATTCAAGCTCTTAAATTTGGGTGAAAGTGTTTTTTTAGTGTGGTCCGTGTAACATTCTGATCTTCTGTTTTCATCAATATTGGATGAATCTCTTTACTCGCAATAAGGTAGATGAGTGAATATGCCCATAACTTCATCAGTAGCATCTTTATCCTCTTTCTGAGCTGGTGCATCTAGATTTTTTTGTCTTAGCCTTTATGGTCAGGGTAGGGTTATAACCCACAGATTCCACTCCATAAGTAGCACCCTGATGTCTTCTCAGCAGTTGTCATAATTAGTTGCAGTTAGTACATCTATCTGTACATATGTAGGTACTGCCATGATAAAATTCTGGTACTCCTTAACTTAAGCCAATGCTCATATTTGGTCTTTATTCTGCATGTTGTTTTTTGGCCTTCTACTACTTTCTTAAAATTACTATTAAATCTTCTATTGCAGTAGGCATAATCCTGAGCCCATAACCTTTAATGGACCTATACTGGTCACAGATGATAAAACCAATCATTATTAAACTGAAAGCAGAGTGAAACAAACACCAATCTCTGAAATTAAACTTTATTTAAAATTAAAACTATTCAATCATTAATCTCTCTTGCTTTTCATTATTAACTAAATAACAAAGTTGCAGGAAGCAATCAATTCTAAACCTGTTAAGGAAGAAGTGATGCCTATATAAAAAAAATCTACATTTGACCCATTCAAACTGATAGTTAAAATTAAGTAGCCAATCATAAAAATCAGCACATTTAACAAAACAGAAAACACATTGAATGTAAATCTGATGCTTGATTGCCAAATGTGTGGGATGATATCAGCATTCATGATTACCCTATATACTTTAGCAATCAGGGTCCTTCTATTCATCTCACAATATGATAACATGCCTAAATCATGAAACACCTGTTATTCTGGAAATTGTGTGCCAGGTGAATGCTGAAGAACCATATTCCTGAACACCAAACTAAACACTGGAGAAGCATTGATTTCTGCAGTGATACGCTGATGAAGGTAACAAGCACCTCAACAGGATTGTTTTGGGTTATGAGTCTTGGGTTGCTCACTTCACCACTAAAACTAAGTAACAGTTGATGTATTGACATCTTTCTGTGTTTGACCAAATTCAAGCAGGCTGTACCTGTAAGGAATTGATGTGTATGGTTTTTTGGGACAGGAAGAGCATTCTGCTCATTGACTTCTTGCTGAGGGTTACTATGGTGAATGTTGAATATTTCTGCATAAAACACTATAGAAGTTAGGACAAGTTATTTAGAATGGAGAGGTACAGGAGGTTAAGTGCTAGTGTTGTGTGGATATATGACAACATTTGCCAATTTGTAACGAATTCCACAAAAATTCTGCTGTAGAAGTTTCTCTGGAAGTTGTTTGAGCATTTACCATATAGTTCCAATCTTGTTCTCTGTGACTTCAACTTTTTCTTGTATCTGAAAAATTCTTATCCGGTTGTCACTTTCTCAGAGATGACCTTCAGACAACTGTAACTCACTGACTACGTTCTCTGAAGGCTGGCTTCTATGATGCTGGACTACAAAAATATATCCCATGGTATGACAAGTGTTACAATTGTGGTAATGATTATGTTTAGAAGCAGCTGAAATGTATTGCTGTGTCTTTTGCTATAAATTTATCTAGGTAATTACGTTTTTTAATTTTTATTTTTACTGGTCGTGGGAAATTATCTGTATGACCCTTGTAATTTTAATGATTTACTTCTCAATTTTAAAAGGAATACTTTGGAAATTACACAACATTTATCTATTTGCAGTTTTTAAAGATGTAAGTTTTTTATTCTTCCTAAGTAGTAGCTGTTACAAGTGTATTTATAACACAACTTTTCCGAGATTTATTATTTTTTTTTTTGCATATTTTAATTGTTTGTTACAATCAGGGAAGTTTCAGGACTCAAGAGCATTCAAAACTTAAGTTTTTTTAATCATAGTTTTTCTATTTTCATGTTATTCTATATTATAATGTATAAAAAAACCTCATTTGAAAGCTGGATAGTATAGTTTTCAAAGATCTCATTATAACTTAGTATTTTTGCCGAATTCAGAATGTTTTTAATAATATTGCATTTAGAGAACAATAAAAATATGGTATGAATCTATATCAGCATTGTATAATTGTTGGAATATTTTAGAATTATGATGTGTCAATAATCCTTCACATATGTGATGTGTGTCCTGTTGAAATTTTCTCAGGAGGAAAACTATCCCACTCAAACTCTTGTATCTCCAATCCAATCATAAAACAGGAAAAACAATTCTCTTCCCTCCTTTCCCACAAGTAGCTCAGTGTTACTTGTGTCATTGAGGAGAGAGGTGAAGTTTACCCTCCTTAAGATGGTTTGGATAGCAGTGTCCAATATTTCTTCCTGACTAATAATATCAACCACCAATAAGGCAAACTTCTCTGTTCGCTTCAAATCAAACTTTTCTATATATGTAATTAAAACGCTGCATCCTCAACTTATAGGCAAAACATTAACTTTAATATAGTTGTATCATGAACAAAATTCCACCATAAAGATTCAGCAGTTACTATTGCTTATCATGAGTCCTGCCTTCTCTCCAATTTGTGTGTACATTGAAACTTCCACTTTTATCTTGATTAAAAACCACTTTGTTCTTGAATCAACATGCATGCCATCTGAAGATGACATCCTTTTAAGCTATTATCTACAGCTACAAGGTTTTTACTTTGATTTTCTTAGTTTCA
This sequence comes from Nephila pilipes, assembly GCA_019974015.1. Classification (NCBI taxonomy): domain Eukaryota; kingdom Metazoa; phylum Arthropoda; class Arachnida; order Araneae; family Nephilidae; genus Nephila; species Nephila pilipes. The sequence goes on along the minus strand of BMAW01098368.1, from coordinate 316,434 downwards.
TGAAAAATTGTAGCATAACATAGGTCCTCCGTTCCACATTCTTTTCTCTACATATTAACTTCAGCTACTGTATATTTTCTTCTTTAGAAATGCATGTAATTGAATAAAAGTTTCCTCCAAGCATCAGCTATATTACACACTCGAAAAAATTATTCTTGTAACTTTTTCCTAATAACACATTAAAATTTTTTAAAGAAATGTACTCTCAGATATATAATTAAATATCATGGGAAAGGCAAAATAATTTAAGGCATTTATAAATATTTTCAAGCTCGGTTATGAAATATGAGATCTGATATATCGCAGTATTTTTAGATCCACCATGTTTTGTGTGCAAATATTGATGTTTAGACAATTTACAACTGTCTTTGTACAAGTTTCATTTGAAATTCATAGTTACTTATTATCAAATTTTAATTGATTTTGTCATTTATATTTCATTTAAAATGTTATTCAAAAAGAGAAATTTGAGTGTAAGAAGATGAAATAAATGTAATAGCTGTATTGATAATTTATAAATCTATCTAAAAAGTTCATTTAAAAATAAATGAATTGATTTTGAAGTATTTCATTTTGTTGGATAAACTCTTAATTGAATTCAGTTTATTTAAAGGGGGGGAGATTAATTATTCTAATATTAAAATGAAAAAAAAAAAATTACTTAAAGAATTTCCTAATTGTTGATGAATTTTATTTATTATAGGTTTCTGATGGTGCTTTAAGGTGCTTTGCATCTCTAGCAGATAGGTTTACCCGTAGAGGTATAGATCCTGCTCCATTAGCTGAACATGGACTTGTGAATAGACTATTAGTGAAATTAAAAAGTGTTACTTTAACCAGTTCTACCAGTAGTACTTCAGCAGCACCAGGATCACCAGAAGTAAAAACATCATCTAGCATATCAACTACGATAAGTTTACTATCCACTCTGTTTCGAGGCTCTCCAAGTATAACTTATGTAAGCTCCATCAAAAATTTTTAAAAAATCTTGTAATTTGGAGTATATTAGTTTTGTTTAAGTACACATTTCTTGTTAAATTTTAGGACCTTCATAGATCTGATCTTCCTACAGCTATTGAATCAGCTGTGCAAGGAGATGAAAGGTACTTATTTTTTCACATTTTATTTTTATAAATTTTCTTCACTCAGTATTTAAGTATTTAATCTGCTGAAAGACAAAATATATTGTGGCCTCAATAGCCTAGAGATTGTGAACGTCAGCTGATGTTATTTCATCAAGTTGTAGGTTTGCATCCAGATGTCACTAAAGACTTGCCATTTAGTTGGACTGATGCATACTAAACTGTCTAGGTTCCAAGTCCTATTGGTATGGTGTTGGAGTTTTGTGATGGACGTCTTGCTCATGTGTTGTCCTCGTCACTTGGCCTAGGTTCAAAGTTATGAGATCCATTGCCAAAGACCTTTTGTTGCTTATAAGTTCCACTTTAATAATCAGTCAATGAAACAAAATAAAAATTGATGCTTAAGTTGTATGATGTAGAGATCAAGAAACAGCCAACCAACTTGAAATGTATAATAGCAATTAATGTATATGCCTGATTTCATTGTTTATTGAACTCGAAACAATTTACAATTCTGAAGAGCAGGATATATATATTGCATGTATAATGGAGATATCCTTTGCAATCAGTGGAAGAAGTTAAGTTTATCCTTTTGTTATGTACTGTATGTTTTTACTTACAAATTTCTAGTCACTGAAACATTCACTTTATAATACACCCATACACAACATTCCCTTGTTTTGCACAGTATTTATTGCACAGTTTTGTTTTTATGTGTTTTTTAATAACGAAAAATTGTCTTAGGTTTACCTTGATTGCTTGGCATGATACCATTTTTAAATTAAAAATGTTTGATATTGATGTATGGGTTAGTTCTGATTTGGCAGCCACTTTATACTGTATCAAAATTTAATTTGTGCTATAATGAGTTGTCATCATTTTGTGTCAAGTTGTCACCATTGATGAGGTCTGAACTAATCATTGTACTCTCATACTAAGTAATAATTTAAACAATTGTTTGTTTATGGTGAATCTGCACCAGAGAAGGCAAAGCCAGTCCCATCTTCCTGAAAAGTTATGGCAATGAATTTTTGGGATGCAAAGGGTATTATACTCATGGACTTCTTTGAGAATGGAAAAATGATCATTAAAGATTACTTATTCCATTCTTTAAAGAGTTATTCCATTTCCTATTCCTAACATTGTAAAATATATGAAACATGAAAAAGGTGTGGCTTCCCTGTCTTTGTTGAGTAAGAGGTCCTTTATATATAGTCAGGCGAAACAGGTACTTGTGAGAGGTAGAAGTGGAAACGAGCTCCAAGAGAGGTAATGAAGTGTAAATAAATTAATATGCTCTTATTTGTTAAAGACGTGGTCTTTCATGAATCTGAGAAAACTAGCAAGAAAAAATAGTCATCAAAACATGTGTACTCTTTAAACTGCTCTAGCAGTTGATTATACCTGAAGGAGAATTCTAGCTATTCTGAAAGCTTTGAATAGAAAAGACAGATTCTGCTTCTTCTTTTCTTTTTTTTTTTGTGTGTGTGGTTGTTTTGAAGGTTTTTGTTTGAAATTATTTTTTTAAAAATTTATTTATGAGGAACATTGTAAATTTTTTTAAATGTTAACATAAATGTTTTTTAGCTGTATTATTTTTTTCATTTTTTTTATAAATTGAAAATCTTAAATATTATTATGTTTTTATTAAATAATGAACCAATTTCCCCTTTTCCATGTTATCTTTGTCCTATTTTAAATGGTTTCAACTTGCATATTTTTGGAAGAACATATCTATTGTATTAAACAAGGAATGTGTGTGTTTGTGTGTATATATATGTATATGCATGTAAATTTGTGTTGCAGTTTAATGCAATTATACAGTGTTTCTGTGCTTAAATTTGATTTGTTTGATTGATTGTTTGTTTTGTGAGATATAGAGCAACAAAGGCTGTTATCCTCTAAATTTGATTCACTGTTTGTATTTCAACTTTTGTTTTGTATTTCTTTATTTGCATTAGAGCTTTTAGATTGTTTAAATATATCTCATGGAACTTATTTTCAGGTGTGTTCTTGA
>BMAW01098368.1:231857-313325 GCA_019974015.1 Nephila pilipes | reverse complement strand
TGTTTAAATATATCTCATGGAACTTATTTTCAGGTGTGTTCTTGATACAATGCGCCTAGTGGATCTCCTCTTGGTGCTTTTATTTGAAGGAAGAAAAGCATTACCAAAGTCTTCTCAAGGAGGGGCTCCACCTGCCAGAATACCTAGTCTTCGTCGTGTTGATACTGCTGGAGAAAGAACCCACCGTCAATTGATAGATTGTATACGCAGCAAAGATACTGATGCTTTAATAGATGCTATTGATTCTGGTGGTGAGTATATGAATATTGTAAATTAACTTCCAATGGTTTCTTCTGTGAATTTCCCCCTTTTATTTGATTATTCAAGTAAACTTTTATTATTGCTGTGTTATTTACTGAATGTATTATATTGAAACTCAAATATATGAATCAAATATTTGTTTATCTTCAATACTTTTAAGAACTAGGAATGGGCTATAATTGTATCAGAAATAATGTATCAAATTTATGCATTTCAACTTTTTGAGAACCGAGTTGATCATCCACAAAGAGTCTGAAAAAACTAGATTTTTAAGTTATGTAAGATATATTGGTTTGTAAAGAATATTTGCTTTAAAAATACTAAGTATGGAGAAAATTTATCTGGCATCTGCAGCTGAGTTAAAGATAGTAAGAACAATCTGTTCTTTCTAACCATTTCATCTATAAGAGAGAACACCTGAGTTATTGGTCTACCAGAAATTTGTTTACTGTTTTGAATTATTCAGAGTGGTTCTCCTTTTTTTTTTTTTGTCTTCCCATTATAAAGTGTGACACAATGTGTTGTGTGGTTATATGCCAAAGGGAAAACCTGAAGACATTGCAATTGCATTTATCCAACTTGAAGGTCCACTTTTATTCTGGGAGCAAGCAAATGCTATTTACTACCACACCCATCCATGATCTACCGAATCTCTTTATTGACTAGTTTTTACATAATACACTCCATATCTCCCTGTTCTAGTTCCCTGTATTGAGCAAATAACCAATGAATGCACAGATAATCCCACAAAAATAAATATTTAAAAGATGTTTTGTTATTGCAGGTTTTATATGTATTGATGTAATATTTGACATAACTACTAGTTTGAATTTGGTCAAAAATAGAAATGATTTACGGATCATTTTTATGAAAATGTTCTCTTTATTTTAATTGTTCTTTGTATTAAGAAAGAAAATAAGAGTAGAATACAAATTTAAACGTTTAATATATTTCATATGTAACTTTATTAATTTGTGCTTTTTCTGTAAAACCATTGAAAATAATTAATGAAGTATGTACACAAAGTATTTAATATTTGAAGAGATTTAGCAAACTAAATATAAAGCATTTATATATTATTTTTATGTTGCTTTTTATAAGTAAGAGTATAAAATACATTGTATATTAAAGCAATAGTAGTGGACTTTTTAAATTAATTTTTTTCTATAAATATATAAATGTTTTTGTCTAAAATTCGCAATATACTGTGTGGTATAAAAACGATTTCAAATTTTTTATTTACTTTAAATTATTTTGAATATGTAAGCATATGAAAAAACTCATATTGAGAAATTACCAAAGATACTTTATTTTCACTATCTTCTGATAAAATAAGAAAGTGATGTTCTATTTAGTATTAATTTAATCCCAAATAAATTCCCTAAAATTCAACCAATCTGATATTTCTTCAAATGTGCAAAGTAATCATATGAAATAATTTTATAGAATTCAATTCATATGAATACTTTTGAGGAATCTGAAGAACAAGTGAATCAAAGTACAGTTTAAAGAACAATTTTTTAAAAATGAAAAAGAACACTTCATCCAAAAGAACAGAAATTCGCATCCCTTCATTGCAGTAATTGTTATTGTAATTAAATAGAAGTGTTAACATTTGATGTCTCACTATTTGTAAAGCTTGCTAATTGAAGAGAAACTTCATTATCTAAGGAGGCATTTGATTTGAAGTTTAAAAGATAGAAATTATTATATCTAGTTAAGTAGAAAAAAAACCTCTATAATTGATATTTGAACAACTTTACCAGTTTAAAAAGGAAGTTCCTTTCCTTTTATACTAGAGGTAAAATGACATATGCATTCTGATGAAAAGTTGTAGTCTGATCATCAATTTAAATGGATTTTTTGAATGTAGATTTTGTGGAATTTTTTATGCATGTCTTGGAATGTTTTTTAATTAATAAAATGTTTTTAAAAGTCTTTTTTTTTATTTAATAATAAATTACTAGAAATGTCCTCAATATGAAGAGAAAATGCTCATATGTCATAGAATTGATAGTTTTTCGAATTGCTCAATTTAAATATTTTTAAGCGTGTTTCGTTACTGACACTTTCAAGTCTCATAAATAATTATGAATTCTGCCAAAGACTTAATAGGTTAAAAATACTTCAACTGACTTTAAGTTACTTTGTTGTGTGATATAAAAATTTGGTAAAAAAGGGTTCAATTTTAGATGTACTTGCTTTTGGTCAGTTAGGTATCATGATTGTTTTGTAAAATTGCGAGAGTAACCAAATAATTGAAGTAATCTGTAGAGAAACTTTATAATTCAGATAAATTAACTAATAAATATTTCAGGAAGAAAATGTTAATATTACTGAAAATTAATCTAGTATGAATATTTAAAAAATAATTCTCAGGTAGCACATACAAGGTATCCTTTAATTATGATATTTGATAATCATTCATCGGTTCATCTACCCAAGATTGGCCTTTAATTCTGCTTACCAATATTTCTGTTGTCAAGGTTTTTGTCATTAGAATTTTTTGCTACCCAGCTTTTTGTTTCATTTTTTTGTTATCTATGAATCATAATTATTTTATAAAATTAATATTTTTATGCTCAGCCATAATTTAACTAACTAATAATTTAACTATAATTAGCTATTTTTCAAACATAATTTAACTATAACTGTATATCCATGATTTTAAAGAATCCCCTGCAGAGTTTTTCAAATGAAAAGTAAAAACTGAAAATTTGCTTTGCTGTCTTTTCCCAAAAACTAAGCTTTTTGAACCAGAATTTTGAGAGTATTTGTTTTGTTCATTTCTTTCTAGCTTCTTTTATTTATTGACTTGGATGTCTTTAATTCTGTATCATTGGCTTAAGTATTTAATCTGAGAATTATTACTTACATTATGGATTGTATTATGAATGTGTACAAATTGCTATTATTAGCATTTAGTGTGATAGTTTCCCTTTTTAATTTATTATGCTGTATAGATAAAATGTCTTTGTAGGTATTGAAGTCAATTTCATGGATGATGTGGGTCAAACTTTGCTAAATTGGGCATCAGCTTTTGGGACTCAAGAAATGGTTGAATTTCTGTGTGAACGAGGTGCTGATGTCAATAAAGGTCAACGATCATCTTCATTGCATTATGCGGCTTGTTTTGGCCGACCAGGTGTTGCAAAGGTTAGTACTAATACAGTTTTATCTGTTTAACTTGTATGCAGAACTTTCATGTTAAAAATCTTAGAAAAAGATGACTTTTATGCTTGCAATTATTTCAAATGAACATATAAACTATTTAATATATGCTTAAGATAGTGTTTAATTGTTCAGTAATCTGGAATAAGTTCTAATTATAATGAAAATTTCTTTTATAGAGCCTTCTTTGTTGCATCAACATCCAGTTAGACAGTCAAAACTTTAAAAATTACTTAAACATTGAATCATCAAGTTCTTTGTTCCATAAAATTATATAAGGGCACTTTTAAGGCAAAACACTTTTATTGAAATTATACAGAGTTGCATTTGAGTTAACTATGTGCATTTATTTTATTTTGCAACCTTCAATACTAAAAAACTGATTTTGTTTAAATTCTATCCTTAAGCTTCTTTAACTTCTTCATATGTACAAGTTGAGTTGTTTCCAGCTTTCTCTCAGGTGTATAGCATTGTTAGGCAGAATTCAAACTAAAATTTAAGTTTGGATATAATTGTTATAGCTTCTAGTAACCACTGATTTATGTTTGCGATTACAAAACAGACTACCATGGTTTCTTATTCATAGTGAGATTTATGCTTGAATGAACGTGTAACATGTTATAATTTCATTAAAAATTTGCATTTGAGCTTTAATTTATTTCATTTACAGACTTTTGTTTGTATTGTGCTTTTGTGAATTATCTTCTTTCCCCTCCCTTTTAAAGGTTATTTGATAAATTTTATGAGCATTTATTAATTCATTTAATATTTTAAGCATTTGTGTATTTTTAGTTTTTGAGAAAATGACAATGAGGAATTGGGGGAAAAAAAGAAAAAAAAATTGACAAAAATGTTTTTATGGCTGAATTGCCTTTGAAAATAATTGTATTCTGTTATATTATAATTCATTTCATTTATAAATTTAGGTTTCAGATTAAGTGGATTAAGGAACATCTAAATTATGAAATGTAGAATTTCTTACTGCAGTTCCCTTGGCAAATTTGGTTGCTAATATATGCTGTGCTTTATTATTAAAACAAATGTCATTCTGGCTTGCATTGCATAGAGAGGCAACAATGTTTTTGTGTAATAATGCTTTCCTGTATGTTCCACTGCATTTGAATAGAAGTTCAAAAGATGTATTTTCTAAGAGAGAAATTCTCTGCTTTTTATCCCAAACAGTTTAATCTAAAGGATTTTCAAACCTGAATTATTCTTTTTCTTTCAAATGTCCTAAGTTCTTAAGATAGAGCAACCACATATTGTGAATATTTTCACCTTATGACATGGAAGGAAATGCTTGTTATTGTTGGTTTTTCTGAGTATATCACTGGAAAAGCTGCATTTTATTGGCTTACAACTTCATCTTCTTTGGCTACTCAAGAATAGGCTAACCCCCACTTGTTACTTCATCATTACATTTCAAATTAAGTATACTTAGCTGTTTGTTTGACAATGAAGAACTGTTTAATGTGAATGTCTTTATACTCAAAATTTAGAGGATGACATATGTTGAATGTGTTATTTAACATCTTTACTTGTCTGATAATGCACAAAAATTGTTTGTGTGACAATTCTATATTTTAGAAACAGCAGCAATATTGTACATCATGCAATGTCCATGATTCGTTATATAAACTGCAGTGAACAGTTAAAATAATTTCAGATAATAGAATGCAAGTGGTTATGATCATATGGAGCTCAAGTATGTTAATGATTTCATAAATCAATGTTTTTGTACCATTTTATCCTGTAAAAAGATCTAATGAGTCCTTTAATGATAGTTTATGGAATTTTTATGTCTTTAATTTCCTATTGGTAACCTTCAAATTGACAATCGTTATTTCAGATAGTTAAGAACAGATGCATCATAGATGTTAATTAAAGCTAAATTTTAGAAACAATGTTTTTTCGTCCAACTTGTTGATGCTTTCCTAAACTTATTGAATTATTTTTCAAAATGATATATATTTTCAGGTCCTGTTAAGACATGGTGCTAATCCAGATCTTAGAGATGAAGATGGGAAAACTCCTTTAGATAAAGCAAGAGAACGAAATGATGAAGGACATAGAGAAGTAGCTGCTATTCTACAGTCACCTGGTAATTTATGCCATAGTTTAATTTGTTGCAATATTAAGCTCACTTGTAAATGTTTAATTTGTAAATGAAACAAGTGTAATATTTTTAGAAAGAAATATTGTTCTTTTCTTAATTTTTTTCTTGTTTAAAGTCCTTTGTTGTATATTAGTTTTTCCATAATTTCTTATGTAATCTTTTCTTTAATCAGAAGCTCTTTAATTTAGATTGAAAAAAATGTATATTAGTAGTCTGAAAAGAATTTTTTTGCAACATACAGTGCTTGTTTTATTTATTTTTATGATCATGGAAGAAATAGGAATTGAGCATAAGTACATTTTCTGCAAATTTCTGTAATGCTGATTTCTTTATAAAGTGTGATTTATAAGAGGAAACAATATTGAGATCTTTCTCTTTTTGCTCCTCTATTTTAATAACCTTAATTTTTTTATAATATGATTTCTAATTGCTTTTCAAATAAAATTAAATTGTTAAATGTTTTTGATGTTTAATGTATTGGATCTAATGTGTAATGATCAGTATTATGTTTGAACAGTGGTAGCAGGGTGGTCATAGTCATGAATTTATGGCTGGCTATGTTTCGTTTGAATTGTGTGTTTTAGTCTTGGTTCTTGTAAATACTTGTTATGAGTGTAGGTGATTTACATTAAAGTCTTCATTTTGGTGCATTGGGGAAGTGAAAAGAGTGGGGCGCTAACATGGGTATTGTCCACATCATCTGACCCTTAATCAGTCTTGTGAGGTCTGTTGCCAATAGTTGTATTAACTTCTAGTTCGACGTTAATGAATTCATGTCTTTTATTGTTTGGTGAAATTCTTTATTCATTTTTAGTGCTCAACTTTTCAGGGGAATGGATGTGTCCAGTCTCTGAAAATGCAAAAGCAGGAGAAAAGAAGCCATTGGAACAGGAATGTGATAATGAACCAAAGGGTGATCCTGAAATGGCTCCCTTGTATCTCCAACAATTATTGCCTGTATTTTACAAATTATATCAAAGATCTATGATACGCTCAGTCAGGTGATTTAGCATTACTTCATTTGTTTTTAAATTATGATTTTTGAACCCCCCATCTGTACAGTTAATACCACAATAGTTTAAAGAAATGTTACCAAAAGATAACTGAGGCTCCACATTTTCTAATATATTTAAATGAAGTATATCCATCTTTAGATTATTGGATGATTTTATTTTGTATTATTCCTTGGAAGCTTTTCTTTTTATTATTACAATTATCATTGAAGTTTAGAACATCCATGCTTTCAGTGTCATAAGTTGTGGAATTTAGAAAATAAATTAAGAAGGAAAAAATTTGATTAAAAGTTCATATGTACAGCATAAAGACAAATAATTTCTTTTCTGTGATGTCTGCTTTTAAAAATATATAAATTTACTTATTACTACATATATTTACTTCTATTTATATTTATCACATTAAGCTTATAACTCTTACATTAAACTTATTTGCATGTTACAGCATGGTCAAATTTGGCTCTTGTGCCTATAAATTCCACAATCAATCCCTCAGTTTGTGTTTTCATTTTAAAATTTGAAAAATGGCATAATTATCTATATTATAATAAAACAGCTGCTGAATAACAGCATGAATTTATTTGTTATAATTATTATTGTTGCTTTAACTTCAAAGAATTTGTATTTGTCAAATTTTGAATGAACTTCAAGGGAATTTTTCAATTTCATGACTCTGAACACAGATAATTTTATTTTAATTCTTTCCTCCCCTATCATTTTATTCAGAAGTTTATCAAGCTGAGTTGAAGATAGGTGGAAAATTTCATATATTTTAGGCTTATTAATGATAGCTATAAAAGTGAAAGTAAAAACTTTAGCCTTTTGCTTGTAAGAAAAGAACTTGAATTTTGTAACACACATATATATATATAATGTGTTAAATTTGCAGCAATTGGTACACACTTGACAGATGTTATTTGTTAATAGCAGTTTGATTTCTCATGTATATATAAGAAATAAAAAGCATTGCTTGGAAAATAGAATTTTTATTTTGAAATTATTTCTAATTTTTAACTTGCTATTATACCAAGTTGAGATATAGTTTTTTAAAAATAAATACATCAAGAAACATAAAATATTAATTTTGGATTGTACTTCTTAAATAAAAAATAGCCTTTTTGGAATTATGATTACTGCAATATTTTTTTTTTAAAAAAAAATGACCTTACAAGGTTATTTTCAAGTTAGCTAAAAAGTCAATATTTCAATATTGGTGTGGTTATAATACTTGCATGAGATATTCATACCAAAACTGATTTTGTGTCCAACTATAAAAGTGGTCAAGTTCGTCTTGTGAGTACTATTTACAAAGATCACCGATTAAATTATTTTTCTATCCATTGACAAAAGTTTGAATCTTGATTTGTGATTGAAATCGAATTTAATAGACCTTTGATGGGAAACCTTTTATTAGAGATAGGAAGGCCTTCTAAAGAATTCTAAAATCATCATTTTTACAGATTTTTGCATATTAGAGTTCTATATTTAATTGTAGTTATGTAAATTTTAAATTTTTTGAATTTACATAAATTACTGTCAGAAACTAATGTAAAATTATACTTCAAAAACGAAACTTTTCATGCTTTAAACCCTTCTTGTTTGGATTGTATGGGCACAAAAATGCCAAACCTGCAAGATGCGACACTGACCAAGAAGGGTTTAAGGTACTTGTTCCATAATTAAAAAATTAATTAACTCAAACATACAACTGCACCAATAATTGCACAAGTCCTGATTTTGCTAAAGATCTGTCATGTGGAATAATGGGGACTGCTGTATGTTATGTGAAACTGTGCCTCAAAGTCCAAGTCCTACGGCATGATGAAAATGGAAATACAAACCCATGTGATATTAGTTTAAATTAAAAATTAAGAATAACTTATTTCTATGTTAAATTATTGAATGTGAAAGCATTGGATATTCTTTGGGGATATTTTTTTTACTTCTTGAAAAATGTGATCCAATTCTTTAATTTTTTTTCTTTCCCTTTTTAAGGAAAGCAAGTCTGAATCTTATTCGCAAAATGATTCATTACATTAGTCCAAGTCTGTTAGCTGAATTTTCTACTTCAGATGTTGGTGCGAAGAATTTTGCCACTCTTTTAACAGAAGTGATATCAAGTGTGTTGGATAGCGAGGTAAGTTGTCTTGTTAAATGATAAACCCTTTCATGTTCACAGGAACAAGTTAGACCTGCTGTTAGAACCTCTGCTTAAGTGGTATGCTATGAACTGGTGGATTAAAAATGAGAATCTTTTCATGAGTAAAATATTTTTAAACAGCATTTGTTAAAATGGATTTTGCTGAATAAACTCTCCACTATATTCTAATCTTTTATTCTACCAAAAAGGTTAATGTGAGATTTAGAACAACTGGTGAAAAAAGATGCTACATGTAGTTACCATTACTTTGAAAAATGGGACTGAAGGAGGAAAGTAGATTTGGCTTTAATCTTTTTATCTTGTTGGAATTTGATAAATAAGTTTTATGATCTGTTAAATCAAATTAAAAAATACAGACCACTTTCTTAAAACTGAATAAAGTTTTAATCATCTTGATGTTTTGAAAATAAGTTAAAATCATAACATTCTAATATGTGTTTGAGAAAAAAACCCTCACTGATTCTATAAATAATAGCCAGTCTTAAATACATTCTTCTATCACATGATCAGAAAATCCTCATTTAAATTGCATCAGAATTTATTCATAGTTGTAGTTAATGAATCTACTTGAAAAGCTATATATGTAAACATGGTACACTGCTTATTGGCATATTATAATTCTTTCACATCTGAAATGAGGGATGGAACATCAAAGACACATCTCCGAAGGGTTTATGTATATTAATTTCATGCAATTTTATTTTTCTATTAATCTCAACTAAATGATTTTTGTTTTTATATATTATGTTTTAACAGTTTTCTTTTTATGTTCTTGTATATGATTAGAGTTGGTCCTTAAAACTTGATGTTACCAAAGTGTTCATCTACTCTTTAAATTTTTATTATTGTAATTTAATCATGAATGCATTAAATATTTTTTTTATATTATTAATCTGGTCTATACTACATGAAATTGTATCTTGGGTAGTTAATTTACTGAAAATTTTCTTTTTTGATATAAATATCGGTTGATATTGTAATAAAATAAAAAGTGTGTGTTAATGGAAATGAATGCATTTCATATTATGAATATGAAATTTAAAGCACGTTATCAACTTAGTTTGCTTATATTTTATGATCATATCCATAAATGTCATTGAGCATTTGGTATTAAAAAAGTTAAATTTTCTAATTTAAAAGAAAGGTAGATAAATTAATGCTGTGTTAAGCATTTTAAAGATTTGGAAGTAAACATATTTTTTAAATTTGTATTTATTTTTAGCCTCCAAAGGGTCTATAGTTTTCAAACAATCACAAAATGGCATTCCTGACCACTTTTCAAAATAAAGTGTTAATTGCATGTGACTTGTGTAATTTAATTTCTTCTAACTGATTCATAATAGTTTCAGATTGAATTGTATTCACATCATTGAAATATTAGTGTTAATATATATATTCATTTTACTATATAATTATATTTAACTTGTATTATACATTCAATTTAATAATTTATCATTTGCTTTAATTTTAATATCTGAAATGAATTTAATTGTTCACATCAATTTTTGATTTTATGTTTTACTTTTTAAATATTTTCAAAAAGTTAGCAGGTTTTGAAACCAAAAATGCTCTTTCCAAAATTTTGTTATTTGAATATATAGAACAATTTTTCTCTATTTTTTAAACTTGTTTTAGGTTTCCTTGAAAGAACATTTTATCATTTTATTTATTCAATTAAATTATTAATGATTTGAATTTTTACTGAGTATAAAACTAAATTTTAACATTTTATTCTTATTTCAATTTACAATTATTTACAGGAAGAAGAAGATGTTCTGTTGCAAACTTTGAATATTATTAATGATCTGATGTTAAAAGGAAAAGATATATATTTAGATCACTTTGCTCGCCTTGGAGTATTTACAAAAGTTTTAGCTTTAGCTGGTCCAAGTGACAGTGATGATGAGAACAAAAAAATTAAGGATGATGGGGTAATGTTCAAAATTTAAGATGAAAAGTAGTGTTAATAATTATTGTTATTTTGCTATTTTTAATTTTTTTTTAATGTCATAGATTAAATATTGTATTATATTGACAAACAGTATGATTAAATTAAATTATCTTAATTAATTCAATCCCTTACTTAGTCCTATTTAGTGTAAAAGATGTTTTTCATGATCAAATAAAAAATTTCATCTTATTAATTAAATTATATGAATATTAATGTGTGTTTATGATATTACACCGGTGTTCAAAAATTTAAGAGACTTTTCTAATTCTCTTGATTATCTCTATAACTACTGGACAAATTTTAATGGAATTCGGTTTACACCTAGGGCTGATATAATACAAAAAATAACCAGTCAACAATTATAATACACAAGCACGTTTGTGCATAACACTCATCAGAGTCGCTAGGCATGAAATAACAAACAAAAAAGTGGGTTAATAGTTCACATGGTCCCTCTTACAGATACCAAACCTCACAGACTAATTTTATGCTAGAAATAAGAGTTTGAGTTCCTGTGGTAATTGGCCCCACTGGTTCAGCAACACTGTTTTCAGGTCTTGGATGGTTTTGAAGGGGTTTGCGAATTGCAGTTGTCCTTCCCAGAACATCCCAGGCATATTTTATATATATCCTCACTTTTCAGAAATTCTTCGACCATCTGAGCTCTATGTGGCCTTGCGTTGTCATCCATAGAAAGGTAATCAGGACCAATTGGATGACTGAAAAGATATATAAGGCTTCAAGCAATCCCTGTACCTCTCAGCAGTCACAGTGCCTCTTTTAAAGACATGTAGGTAGCAGATCTCTGGTTCTCTCTGTATGAAAGTAAGGAGAGAATCATTGGTTAGGCTGAACCGGGACTCATCAGTGAAAAGAACGTTCAATCATTGATCCATACTCAAATCTTTATGATTTCTGCATCATTTTAAGTGGACTCTCCTGTTAAAAGAATTGAGAGGGACGCAAACCACAAATCTTCTTGCAAACAGCGCTCTCTCATGAACTCTTCTGGAAACAGTCACCCTTGAATCTCGGGTCCCTGTAGCTGCATACGACTCATTAGAGACCTGAGAAGCTGTAGCATCCCTGTTACACCTCACTATAATTGACAAATGGACGACCTTCTCTGGGCATCGTGGCTCTTGGACTATATTTCCCAGGCTTTCTCTCGATGGATGGGGTATCCTAAAACTTTTTCCATAAGTTGGACTTGACGCTGAGCTAAAATTGAATTCTCTGCTAATCTGAATTTGAGACTGGTCTGCCTTTAGCCTACCCACAATTCGCCACCTCATTCCATCATCTAATCGGTGGTGGTTACTCAGTTTTACTATTTTAATCTTAATTTAAATGATTGTTGTAAAAATATACCCCAAGAAATTCGGCGAAATGCGGTAACGAACAAAATACCGATTTTGGCACATGAGCATATAAATCCTGTTTTTTGACTAGTCTGGCCCCACACACATATATGTTTACGTATTCAGCGTGCAAGAGATGCATCTTTGTTCCGGAGCAGTATTTTTACATTTCATTCAATTTTTTTCATGAAATTTGTTAAAATATGCAAATTCTCTTAATTTTGAACACCAGTGTAATAAGTTAATGTAATTTAGTTTTTAATACAATAAGTATTCTAAGCTGGTATATTCGAGACCTTGGTTGTATCTTGTGAGATTGGATATTAGCGATTTAGCCACATAATAAAGCTATCAAATAGTTTCATTGGAAATACTAAAAATCAATTACTTGAGATTAAAATGTGTTCATTGTGTTTATGCACATTCTAGCATCTAGAAAATTTAATTCAAACATTTAATTTAATTGTATATTTTTGTGTAATGACAGTCATTAATTGCATTGTAACAATTTGTGACAAGCTACTCAATGAGCCTTACTATATTTTAGAATGTTCCTGATATCTTGGTTCCATGATTCAGATCTCTTCATAAAATAAGAACTGAACACAAATTGATGAGTTCTTCAGAGTTGTATTTTTTGTTAGTCTAATGAAGCTTTATAAATGCGCCTGAAGCCTTGAGTTTAGTTTAGCTTCATCTTTCCGTGACTCCTTCATTCGATTCTACCTTTTGAATCTAGGCTTCTTGTGGATTCACATAATTTTTTAACCTGTAAAAAGTAAATTTGAATCCACACAGTAAAAGTATGAAAGTGAACAGCTTGATTAGTGCTGGTTTTTATAGTATGAACCATACCATTGAATGCTTAAATAAGAAGTGCTTTCTGTACTAATAGCTCAGTCACTGAAAAAAAAAATCAATTTAGTCATGTTAGGTTTAAATTCTTTGGCTAAAAGGAACTTCTATATCTTCTCTGTGTAAATGTTAATAATTATGTCTTCTATAATGTTCTTTTTTAATTATTAAAAAACTTGTTTAATTTCATTTTCAAATATTACATATGCTGTTATGTTTCTTCAAAAAAAATGTTCTAGCTGGTCAGTAAGGTTTGAAGAGCTTACAGTTAGAATATGCTATTAAATATATTTAAAGTTCTATGTGCACTGCTATTATGACATGACTGCTTTGTATCTAAAACTCATTAATACCGCAGAGAAGATTAAAATGTAGATGATATGTATGGTTAAAACATTAGTTACATTATATTAGTTTACCGATTTTTGTTGAGTTTCACTCAATGACAAGTTAAAAGTAACTTCCAATTTAGGTTTTATGTATTAGGATTTTTACTATGAAGACAATTCAAAAGAAATAGAGATGTGTAATTTCAGTTATATATACAAATATGATTAAATTCTTAATATGCTTTACAAAAAATTTAAGTATTTCTTGGTCAACTTTTATTATATGGTTAATTATTTTAAAGAATTCCACACTTTTTTTTTTTATTTATATATATAGGATGAAGACTTTTTAATGGAAGATGCTAAAGAAATATTACCAGGGAAACCTTATCATTGGCGTGATTGGAGTATTGTTCGTGGGCGGGATTGTTTGTATTTGTGGAGTGATGCAGCAGCTTTAGAATTATCAAATGGCAGCAATGGATGGTTTAGATTCATTCTTGATGGAAAATTAGCTACCATGTATTCAAGTGGCAGTCCAGAGAATGGTTCTGATAGTTCAGGTATTTAAGAAAGCTGTGCTGCCTGTAATCAATTTTACGTCTCAATTTATTTTGGATTAATTTTAATTAGTCTAAAATTATTTAAAATATTTCAATTCTTTGATGCTGAGTCTTAAAGATTGATGGACTTATTTTGTATCTTAATTAAAAATTAGTGTCAAACTATAAATGTAAACTCTTTCTCAAATGTATGGATTTTTCATATTTATGTGCATTTCTTGGAATCAAGAGTCCATTAATGCCTTTCTTTATATTGATAACTGCATTTGGTGTTTAGATTTTGAGTATTTCAAATGATAGCAATATTTTTATGGCAGATTTTTCTTCTCTTTTTAATAAAATTAGTTGTTTTTCTGTATGCTTAAAATATGTATGATTTGCTTTTAGAAAATCGAGGTGAATTTTTGGAGAAATTGCAACGAGCAAGGAGCCAAGTCAAAATAGGTTCTACAAGCCATCCCATTTTATCAGCTCCTGGGCCTGCTCGTATAGTTGTTGGCAATTGGTCATTGTTTTGTAAAAGGGATGGTGAAATTAGCATACACAACTCTGATGGTCAGCAGGTGAGTTTACAAGAAGTTGGGAAGAAAGCATATAATATTAATATTTAAATTGCCTTAACCTGTTCACTCCCAACGTATCGCATGCAATACGCTTGCGTTTACTCTCCTATGCCCATCGTATCACATTTGATACTTTCCAAGAGTGTCTGCTACAGACCAACATGTCAATACATATATGCTCGATGAGAACATTTTATTTACGTTATTTATTACGAATTAGACTTAATATCTGAAAATGCCAGGGCACAGTAGGACGCAACTTCTATTGTAAGAAGGTGTGGGCCCAGGGAAGAACTTCTATTTTCTCACTTTGGTAGTGAAATGGTTAAGTCATTTTTGATGGATGTGATATATTAATATATGTAACATTTTAGCCTTTCGTGCTTCAGAGTTATGAAACCTTATACAAATTTTTAAAATTTTGCTCAAAATTTAATATACGTGTGCAAGAAATGCACTTCTATGCTATAGATGTTCATATTCATTTATAAGATTGACAAATGTGTCCATTTAAAGAACCAGAGGTACACTCGTCTCCTCTTTGGTGGGATGGTAGTCTTGTATGTAAGGAAATTTGCGATTGTAAATTATCTAAAGGTGGACATTTTTCCCAGAATCATGTTAGTACTTGTTACAATACTTACTGGGAATGAATATTCATTTTTAGTTTTGACTTCAGATATAATGAAAAAAAGGGATTTAAAAGTAAACCATTAAATAAGTGAACTGTAGTCAAACACCTTGATATTTTCATATTTGCATTTCTTTAAAAATGTATGTCAATCCATATATTGTATCTTTGGGGATCTCATCCTGTATTTGCGATTTACTTTAAGGAATTACTTAAAATACTATTGGAATTTTCTTAATCTGGTTTATTTAAAATGCTGTTCTAAGTATAATAAATTCTATTTTTCATCAAAAATAGCAAGCTACTGTTTTGAAAGAAGATTTACCTGGCTTTATATTTGAATCAAATCGTGGAACAAAGCACTCTTTTACTGCTGAAACTTCATTAGGACCAGAATTTGCTGCTGGATGGGCTGGAAAGAAAGGCAGGCGTTTAAAATCAAAACTGGAGGCATTAAAACAAAAGGTTTGTTTTAATGAAGATTTCATTTGATTTATTTTTGAAAATTGGCTAAGAAAAAAAAATCTTAATTGCTTGTGTATATATAATTTTTACTTTAGCACATTCCTCATTTTAGATTTTTTTTTCTTTTTATGATAAAATATTAAGTTTTTTTTTTAAATATTTGGGATCCTTTTTGTAGGTTAAAAATCAAGCAAGAGAACTGTATGACAACTACTTCAAATCAGCTCAAGCACATCCTCGGGGTATGGTTGCTAAGCTGTGCAATATTGTGAGCCAGATTGAAAGAGCTTGTCAGAAACAAATGTCAAATCCTAATTCCAATGTACTTGCAGTATGTTTTAAAAATTTTATATATATAATAAAGTTTAACTTTAGACAATTTTTCCCTTTCTTGCAATTTATTTACTTTTAAAATTCAATTTAAGTATTTAATGTTTCTTTTGTATTAATGTGACTGCAGCCTCTTGCTTCCTGGAGAATGAAGGCTTCTACTAACTGATGCACCAGATCTTTTGCATGCATGTTTGTCTAGAATATCTTTTAAATTACTTGCTGATGTGTTATTCAAATAAGTTAAGAGAAACTAAAATTGTTGAAAAGATAACCTAGATTTTAAATACTAAATAAATTGCACTACATCCCAGCTTAGCATTACTCTCTCTCAAATAACCTAATTATTTTAAAGTTTTATTTCTCCATAACTTATTAATTGTAACAGCTAGCTGTACAACTTTAGATAGTTGCAAAATTGCTACAAGTGATGCTTTTAACTCCTACTAAAAGAAGTTACTGATTCAGTTTGCTAAAATGTGAGGCCCTGATTCAAATATCTAGTTCTTGTAGCACCACAAAACCATTGCTTATAATTTTACTTGAGCATATATGTTAATATTATTTGGAAAAAGTTTCCTTGTTCATTATTAAGGAGTATTGTTTGCCAGATTTTAAATTATTTGTATTCATTTTTTGCTTTAAGCATTTTTTTAAAAAAAAATCGGGAAGTTTTTGCATTCTGTTAGAAAGTGCTAGATTGAAAATGTGTAATATTAAGTGTAATATGTCTACATTATCATGTTTTTCTCCCATTATTTGAATGTTTTAAATTTTTTTCAGGCAAATGATTGGAAAATCATTTTGTTATCTGCTTTAAATGATCTAGCTGCATTGCTTCATGATGAAAGAGCTGTTTCTGCTTATGAACTCTATAGTAGTGGAGTTGTACAAGCACTTTTAAAGTTGCTAGGTAAAAATGTAAGTGTAATATTTTATTCTTTTACAAATCCCTGATTCTTTATTCTGACTTCTTATCATGCTTATCTTATTTTTAAGTGATGTTATAATTCCTTTAATTAAAAATTTCATATTGAAACAGTTTTGCTGTGACAAATTTGTATTTGGAATTTCTACTTTGAGTTTATTATATCATCAATTTATATTTATTGATAATAGTGTGTGATAAGAATGAATTAAAATTTGAAACAATTATTAAAATTGAAAATAATATGTTATAATTTATATGTCCTGGAAAAGGTTGTTTTCTTTGTTTAAATGATTTAATTTTTTTTAGGTTGTTTCAACTATATGACAAACTTGAAATATGTAATTTTTAACAAGTTCAAACTTTAAATTAATAAACATTGTAAATTTCTGGATTTTAATTCTTTCTACTCGATTAAGTTTCCTTGAAATGAGAAATACTTCAGTTTTTGGTCTTGAAACATATAGAGCAGTTTTTTAATTTTGTAGATGATGTATAATAAATTTTGTTTCAGATAATGTTAAAAATTAGTTTGTAATAATCAAATTTTGTAAAGTTAATTTTTTGAAAATGATTAAAATTTTTTTATATCTTTACTCTTTTTAAGATTACTTTAACTTAAAACTTATGTAATCAATATTGGATAGTTATATTACTGCTTGAAATAATTTCTCTTAAAACACAATGAATTTTTTAAAAATACTGTGTGTTGAAACAAGATCTGTATTTGGTCTGAATGCTATTATATATTTAATTTTTTTCAGATCAAAATATTTCATTTGATTTGAAACTTTACTTAATATTAGAAAAATGCATTTATTATAATGTAGGTGTTTTATTTATCCTAACATTGGATTAATAAAATTTCAAAGTAAATTATGAATGGTACAAAAAGTAAATTTTAAAGTATAGTTTAAATTAATCTTTAATTTTAATTCATGAAGATTTCATGCCTGATGTCTTATGTAAACAAATATTTGAATTTTTTTTATTTTTGTCTGTAAAATGATTGTCTTTCATTTTATTAAATTCTGCTTTAGAAATTTGAAGATGGAAGCAGTGTTTTATGTCATTCAAATAAATTACAAAAGGATAGAGTTGCTATTTTTAAAAAGTGCTTTACCGAGCAAGCAAATTTAGATTGGTGAGTATTTTATTGTGTAGATTTGGTATTAATTGGTTGGATGTATTTTATTATGTAGAATTGATATTTGTAAATGGGTGTATTTTTATTGTATATATGTTTTTTGAAACGCTTTATAGATTTATTGTAAATTAGTGTTACTGATTTTGCTTAGGACATGTGGCAAACTCATTTATATTTAGGATTTATGATGTTTAAGTTATAAATGAGTCAGTTTGTATGCCTTTTTCTTTGGCTTATTATTGCTTATTGTGAGAGAAAAGTTATCAGAAAAGAGTGAAAACTAAAAATTGTAAGGAAAGAAAATACTTTTCCAAATTGTACAAGTTCTTATATTTAAGCTTTAATGCTATATAATTACGTATTGATTTTACTCTTATTCCTTGTGCTATAAAAGAGCTGTATATATTTTAAATATTCAACTTTTATAAAATAAAACAGAAACTTCTATTGTAAAGCTATGATATGTAATATGAAAGATAAATAACACTATTTTTTGTAAAATTTGAGATAATCTGCTTAAAATTCTCCAAGGATCTATATTGTAGGGTATTTGAAAGATTTTGCCTTAAAAGGATTCATTTCATAATACTTAACATAATTGCCATTTTTTTTATAGAAAAATTATATGATTAAAAATGTATTATATTTATTCACTCATTATCTTTTGTAAATTTTTAAAAGCAGTTTGGTGTGGAATAAAGAAATCTCTAAATATCACTAAGTATAGCTTACACAAATTGTTGAAAGTGAAATTTTGTATATAAATTAAATTTTTAGAAATATTGGCTCTTTTTGAAGAAACACCAATAATTTCATATGGTCAGTCAATTCATCAGTATAAACATTTTTAACTTATTGTGTTCGAAAATTGTATCTAAATGGAAGACAGTATTATTCATATTGATGAGCTTGAGAATAACATCTACGTAGCATGGGATAGTATTGATCCCGAATATTTAAAATAAAATTTGTTGTAAGTATGCCAGAGTGGTGTGAAAAGAGGTCTCACAAAGTATTTATTTATTCAAACAATAACTATGAAAATGATAAATTAATTTATAACTGTCCTTATAATTATGAACTTGTTAAAAAAATTATTTTTGGATTGTATTTCTATTTTATCAAGAAAAATTATTTAAAAGTTAATGTCAAACCATTAAAAATTATATTTATTTTACTAATAGTTTCTAGTGTTTTATTAAAATAAAATATCTGCTGTCCTTATAATCAAGAGAACCAGTATAATATCAGAGAAATATCATAGGACTTAAGTATTTCTTTAATATCTAATAAGCTTTTTGATGTCTATTTTGTAGAATTTTTAAATACTAATTTTTATTTAATCTTATTTTTTCAACTTATAAGTGAAGAAAGAGTAGAATTAATGTGTTTTATTTGTGAATGAATGGTTTCAATGTAACCAAGAACTATTTAATGATTTGATAGTGTTTTTCTTAAACCAGTGGAGCTGAAATTTCATGTTCTTGCACATTTCTAAATTAAAGTGAAAAATTGGGGGGGAATTCAAATTCATTATTTTTGTAATGCAATTGAACCAATTATGTATATAGAATATTTAATAGTATCTTTAACTTTGTTTTTCAAGCTCTATGCTACCTTCTGTTGCTCTTGTACGAAAACTTGTAGCTGTGTTGGAATCTATTGAGAAATTACCAGTATATCTGTACGATACGAATGGTAGTGGCAATGGCTTGCAGGTATTTCCTTTAAAAAATTATATACTTAATATTATACAATTAAGAAATTATTAAAAAGCATGTATCTCCTTTATGAACTTTTTGTGAGATTTTGATTAAAAAAAAATTGCACATTCTCGAAAATTTTAATGATAAAATAAATCATTCTAATTTATGTTAAAATGAGCTGTTAATCAAATATTCCTAAACACATATAAAGATCTTAAATTTCTCAATATTTAATTTTTTTTTTAATCTTACTAAATGTGTGTTGGTGTTGTTGCTTATTTTATGATCTAAATATCATGGTTTATTTTTGCATTTAAAAATTCACATATTAAAGTAGTTTTATCAAAATATGGGTTCCAAAATTGAATTTTGAATGCAGAATTGGTGTACAAGAGTAAATAACTGTCCTATACCCACATTAAAATTGACTTTTTTGCACTCCTTCCATTTGTCTAGGTTTGGATTACCTTAATGAAATAAACATATTTTTATAATAAAATTAATTTAATTTTAAACCTTGAGATTCATTTATCTGTTATCTTCTAAGATATGATTCTTTTTGTGATTGAGCTGATTTTTTCATCATGATTTTAAAGAAAAATTATCCTTTATCTTCATTCATATAGTAAGTTGTAATCTGCGTATAATTTAGATATTAACCCGAAGACTTAGATTTCGGTTGGAAAGAGCTCCAGGGGAAATTGCTTTGATAGACCGAAGTGGAAGAGGCTTAAAAATGGAACCATTAACGACTGTTGGTCAATTAGAAAAACATTTAGTAAAAATGGTAAGTATTGTAGCTTAATTAAAGATAAGGATTTTGATACATTGTAAAGAAATTTTTTTAAATAGTTACATTTTTTATGTTGAATACATTTCTACATATTATATATGCAATTTGTATTTGTGTCTACTTTCATAAATATTGTATACAAGTAGAAATGCATATTAATAATATATAAATACGGATACAATTCTGTTGTAATAGTTATAAACCATGCCATTAATACTTCATGAATTTTACTGATTGGAATATACAAAATTTTGGTTTTCTGTGATGCTTTCTTTTCTGGAATTGGATTAAAATATTGAAGTATTTTCTGTGTAATGAGTCTTTCTGAAATATAGGGAAGAGGGGGTATAAAATTAGCAGAAGCTTTTAGATTTTTTTCTTCCTAATTGTAAGAAAGTGTTAACATTTTTCATTATACTAGTTTATTTTTCTTTTAATAAAGTTTGTGTAAGATTAAGGGAGAAGATATTATAGATTTATATTATTATTTTTTGAATTTACTGTAATATGTATTCAATTAAAAATGTTTATACCTTTATCATATAAACCAGTATTATTTACCTGCTTTTTTTTTTAAAGAAAAATATTAATGTTTAAAGTAAAATGTATGGTTTCAAACTTTTTGGAAACTTGATAGGATTTTGAATTGAATTATTCCATTGATATTTTGTTATGTGACTTTGAATAAATTAATTCTTATGTACATTCTAATACAAATTGCTTTTAAATTAAATGGTAAAGTGAATGTGATGAAAATTTCATTTAAATATGTCATTTATATGCTTGAATGATCTTGATATTTTTTAAAAGTATTCTAAGAAATAATTTTTATTAGAGAAATTGAGGATATAAATTTTTTTAATGGAGCATCTTTTGTATATATATCCAAAAAACGTAAATAAATATCGAAATATTTTTTAGATAATAGGTTAAATATCTACTATGTTTCCTTCTGAAAAATAAATTGAAATGGCAAAAAAAAAAAAAATTCATGTAGATGGTGGAATGTTTATTTCCAAGTTCTTAAATAATCTGGTCAAGTTGCAAAGGAGCTCTGTTATTTGAATTTATAGAGAATGTTAATTGTCCTGCATAACTAATAGCCATTGACTAATAATTCAAACCTTTTTGTGTTAATTTTTTTTTAACACTTAAATTTTTCAAATGTAATTTTGTAGGTGGCCAAACAGTGGTATGATTATGATCGATCAACATTTGCATTTGTTAAACGATTAAAAGAACCTGGTGTGAAAATTACTTTCACTCATCAAAAAGATTTTGATGACAATGGTGTGATATATTGGATAGGTACAAATGGACGGTAAGGATATACTATTTTTGAATTATGCATGAAATATATTCAGGTTATATTGTAATTTAAACAAAACCTAAATTGTATGTTACTATTGTTTTAGTTATATTTATCTAATATATATTATATTCTCAGGACTGTGGCTGAATGGGTAAATCCAGCTCAAGTTGGTCTTGTGATGGTAACTGCATCAGAAGGAAGGAATCTGCCATATGGTAGGCTTGAAGATATCTTGAGCCGTGAAGCATCTGCTTTAAATTGTCACACAAATGATGACAAGTAAGAAACATAAGTGAAATTACTAATTTTGGTTTTACTAAAAATATTGGATCTTTCAGTAAAATAACAGGCTTATATGAATGTATCCTTTGAAATGTATTTGTATGCAATAAAGAGAAAAAGCATTTCTGGGTAATGCTAATTTTCATTTAGTATCATTCATGATGCACAAGATAGAAGGAAAGTAATTACTTTTTTAATTTCAAATTATATATGTTTGTTAGAATTCAAAATTTATTATTTTATAAAATGTGTCATATTTGCATTTGCTGATATTCTTGCTTGGAATGTTTTTAATATAATTCTTTTCCATCAGGAGAGCTTGGTTTGCAATAGATCTTGGACTTTGGTTAATACCCAACCGATACACTTTACGTCATGCCAGAGGCTATGGAAGGTAGGGTATTGAAATATATATATATATAAATTTTAAAATGTGGGTCATATTTAAGGTTCTAAAAAACTGGATTGATGTGTTATATCAATTGTATTTCATTTCATATATGTAGAAAATTTTAGAATTTTTGTAATCAATAAAAATATTAAGACCAAGGCTATGTAGATTTTTACAATGAAATTAAAAATTAATTGCTTTTGAATTTGTAAAGGTTTGAGAATCAATCCTTTAAAAAAAAGTTGTGAGATTCTTTCTATTCATTTGTATATAATGTACATATACTGTATCATTACAAATTGTGTAGTTCAATTATCTATGTTTTATATTTTTTTATTTTAGAATGATATGCTTTTGCTTATGCCATTGTTATGTATTTATGTAAATGTTTTAGATCTGCTTTGAGGAATTGGCTCTTTCAAGTGTCTAAAGATGGTTCTAATTGGTTGACATTGTTTACACATGTGGATGATTGTGCATTAAATGAGCCAGGATCAACTGCTTCTTGGCCAATAGAACCCCCAGCTGATGAAGAGCAGGGGTGGCGCCATATAAGACTTCAACAAACAGGAAAAAATGCTAGTGGACAAACACATTATCTCTCTCTCTCTGGTTTTGAAATTTATGGGACTGTTACTGGAGTTTGTGATGATCTAGGTATGAATGAACATTTTATACTTACAGCATATTAAGTTGCACTACTTTACTGAAAATTAATTCATAATAAGTATCTTATTGTATTGTGTATCCTGAAAATCAGATAAAGATTAAAATTGAGTCAATGTATTTAATATGTTTTAATATGAAAAGTCTTGTAATAACATGTATGCTCATTTTACCTATTGTATACTGTATGTATATATTGCTAAAACTATTTTATTCATTCATAAAAATTGAAAAAGTATTCTTGAAGCAAATTTACAATATTTTCTTTTATTAATTCCATACTATAAAAACTGTTAGAATTTTTTTTAACCAACCATTATATAAATTTTTTATGAATTTTCTAGTGAAAACAGATCCATAACTCACTTTAAAAATTGTATCAATGATTCATTTTTGTACAAGTTTTTAAAAGACTATTTTAATTTTTAGTGTTTTTTTTTTTTTTTTTTTTTTTTAATATTTACAATTTGAATAATAATGCATAGGTAAGGCTGCTAAAGAAGCTGAAGCTAATTTGAGACGTCAGCGAAAGTCTGTGAAACAGCAGCTTAAATATATGATTCTTGGTGCACGCATTGTGCGGGGTCCTGATTGGAAATGGAGGGATCAAGATGGTAATCCACCTGGTGAAGGTGCGATATCTGGAGAATTGCACAATGGTAAGATTTATAACATGCTGTCATTTCATTAGTTAAAGAAATTTTCCAATTTATAATTAATCTCTTCATTAAATCACATACAGTCATACTTCAGTTGGATTTAAAATTTTGTTTGTAAAATATTTCTTGTTTGAATTTAAAATGTTTCTGGAAAAAAAAAAAGTTAATCGATTTTTTTTAACTGTTCATTTTGATATTTTTTTCTAAATGTGTAGATCCATTAAAAATTTTAGTTTGCTATTTTAAAAAAATTGTGGTTTGATGCTTCAATCCATTTTGAATGGTTTAATTTATTTATTGAAATATATTGCTTTTTTTAATTTCTAACAATGCATACATCCCTTGTATCAGACAATATTCAAGCTATTAAAAATAATATGTAGTGAAAATTAGTGTCATAAGGATAAGATTAAACAGGGTTAGATCCCAAAATTCAAGGAAAAAATTAATTAAAACTTTTAGCTAGAAATAATAGTTTTTCTTAATTCTTATTTACTTTTAATAAAAAAAAAATCAATTATTAGAAGAATTATTTTCTTAATATTATGGAATATTTTCCTTGACTCTTGAACCATTTATGGTAAGCAAATCCTGTTGAATAAATTCTTATTGTTTTAGAATTGCCCGTAACTTATTGTATATTGCATTTATCAAATAATACTGAAACATTTTAGGTTGGATTGATGTAGCTTGGGAACAAGGTGGTGCAAATTCATATCGAATGGGCGCTGAAGGAAAATATGATTTAAAACTTGCCCCAGGATTTGATCCTGAGGCTCATCTTGCTACTGCTGCTGCTAGCTCAGCATCTACCATTGCTAGCTTAAAACAGCGAGCCAAGGCAGTAACATCAACTCTAGGTTCATCCCTTACATCAGCAGGAATTAAAGTTGCAAGAACTATAACAACCGATACGTCATCAGCTAGAGGAAGTGTGTCTAGCAGGTAAGATAGTTTAACTATATAACACTGTAAAATTCTTTACCATTGTTTTTTAAGTCTTAAATTGTCTTTCAATTAGTATCTGTATTTCAGTAAAAACCACATTTTGTCAGATATTCATTTGGAACTAAGCGCACAAATGTGTTTTGACATGAGACCGAAATCTATAGGAATTTAATGTTTAGATTTAACAATAAATTCATCAATAATTAAAAAGTAAAATTTCAAAATTGAGGGAGGGTGGATAATCTTTTTTACTCAAGACCAATCAGAAAATTTTGGTTTCCTGGATAACACATGAAATATGGGGAAACCCTCCCCTCTTAATTTGAATACTTAAATTTAATAATGATTTTATTTTATCTATATAATTTTTTAATGGATATAACTTCAAAGTTTCTGTCTATTAAATATTATAGAAGGATGATGTGAAATATTGCTGTTTGAATTATAATTTTTTTTCCAAAAAATAACATAGGAATGAGTCTAAAACAGTCTTAAACTAATATATTTTGAAAACTTTTATTATTGCACACATTGTGTCATATTAACTGTTGTAATATTTATTAAATAAGTTGAAATATTTAATTTTCTGTTAGAATTTTCAATGCCAATAATTTCCTTTTAATTGTGACTCCTCAAAAACATGTTCGTTTAAAAGATATGGAATTTTAATATTTATCTATGTAATCCAGTAATGTCAAACCATATAACTTAGTTTGTGTTATCTCATACTTAAATGTAATTGGAATTATGACACTAATTTTTGAATTAATTACTTGAAGCACTTTTGGAACTTGTGAAACTTCATCACTTGGTATAGTTTCATCTTCAACAGCTGCTGGAGACCAAAGTAATGCATCTGAACATATGTCTGTGAAGGTAATTTCATATTATAATATTGTGATATGATTTGAACTCTGTAACTTTCAAGAACTGTAAAATATTTTAAAAACCTATTTGTAAATTACTCATAGAAATGAAATTCAAACTTGTAAGCAAATTGCAGTTGTAGTAATGTTTTATTTCTGTGGCCAATTTTTGTTTTTATAATGAAAAATATCTATAAAATTGTATACATTTGTATTTCATTTTATTAAAATTTCAAATATTGTACATTTTATTGTGAGGGTAGCTTCACACTTCATTATTTAAAAATACAGTTAACTGTAAGAAGTGTTCTCATTATTTAAAAATACAGTTAACTGTAAGAAGTGTTCTATAGTATCATGAAAAGTAGTGCAACAAAAGTAGTAATAAATTTAGATTTATAAGAGTTAAAAGAAGTGTGGGGGGAAGCACTTTTACTAATTTTTGTAAATCTAATTTATACTGGACATAATTAATATTGTTATTGGCTCAAAGAAACCAAATTACAATGTGAAGGAATTCTAAAAGAGAATTTCTCATCAGAATCCTTTACAATATAAATTATGCTCACTTTCCCCCCATCTCCTGCTCAAAGTTAACTTATAGTTTCAAATTTTGTGAGACCATAAAATTTTTTAGGTTTTAAAAATGAGTTTAGGTTTAAGAAGTTAACAAATCAACTAATTGTTTTAATATATAACAAGAAAGTATTGTACTTATATTTCATCCCCTCATGGGCTTTCCTTTAGGTAAGTACAGACATCATGACCCTGGAGTAATTTAACAATGCTTCTCTATTTTTAACCCTTCTTGCCAACCAACCAACCCCCCCTCTCATTTTTCGTGTCTTAACATTGTTTGGCGCAGCATAGATTTGGCTCTTGCATCATAAATCTTGCTTATCATGTTTAACTTATTCCACAGATCTTTACAGCAATCAATCGATTTTTGTGTTCTAAAAATATGGAACTTTTGATAAATAATTATAAAAAATGCAAATTAAATTCATACTGTTAAAAAAGGGAATTGGTATATGAAAAATATTTTATAGATAAATGAATTAATTCTTTATGCCTTGAAGCTCCTAATTCCAAATTTGTATACAAATACATATAAAAGTTTAGTTAATAAGTGAAGCAAAAAGTCTCTTGTTGGAAGCAAATTTACTTTAGAGACTTATACTAGTATATAATTTGTGACTATGTCAATTCACTTACAATATGGTGTTCAAAAGTTGAAAAATATGAGCTATCTGTTTTTATTTATAAATCAACACCATTAATAAAAAAAAAAACTTTATTGTAAAGGAATCAAAATAAAGGGAAAATGAATCAGAAAACTATTATAAGATTATACCGGGGGTAAAAGGATATATGTATATAGAACAGCCTGTTCCCCAGTTATAATTTTTAGTGAAGTTTTCGTAATAATTTTTTTCCTGGTTAATTGTGTGTTTAGAGTATTCTAGTACAAGTGTATGGTTAATTATTTTATTTTTTATGACTATCTAGAACTCATTAGATTAAAATGACATTTTAAGCATAGAAGTCATTTATATCATCCTTAAAATAATTCTGGGGAAAAATTAACATTCAAAATGGCAAATTGATTTACTGAAATTTCTCATTTTTCTGTGGATGAGGTAATAATTATTATGGTTGGTAATTGTTAACTGCCGATTCATCTTAAATTCATATTTCACTATTTCAAGCAAATGTTTTTTTGAGAAAACCAATATAATTTGTATTGATTGTTATACAATGGATGTTCAGTGAGTTAATCTACTTTTGTTTTGGTTTTGTGAGGTAAACTTATATCTCAATGTGGAAGACCATATTGATTTATTAAAAGTATTAGAAGTGGATAACTGTGTAATAGTTAGTTGTGAAATAGAATTTTTTTAAAATTAAATAAAATTTTTATGCATTGAATTTTTTTAAAAAAAGCCTTTAATGTGTTTTTTTTTTGTTATTGTTGTCATATATTGTCTTTTTTATATCATTTTTAAACAGTTACAGCTTAATATATCTTATGTTATTTAAGTTTTCATAAAATGAACTTATATAATATGTTTCTCTACTTTTTTTGTAATAAGGCTTTCAGATGTTGATGATAGAAAATTTATATATTCTAATAATTCAAAAGAAATTTCACTTTTTTTTATCATGATATCTTATGTAAAAGTATTAGCAATTTCCTAAATAAATATTTACCTTTTCAGCAAGCTGCTGAAATGTTAGCTGAAAATGTTTTAACTAGTGCTAGTGCTGAGGCTGCTGTCGCTAGTGCTGAACCCCCTGACTTAGAAAATAATGCTACATCTGTTAGAATGCAATCTTGTAAAACATTGTTGATGCGGAATGAATTTTGTTCAGCTTCCATGGGAATTGGTTTGTCATCTACCAAAGAAGAATCTGAAGATTCATCATCTATTAGGGACTCTATTGAGAACTTGCATTTATCCGAAACTTTACAGAGACCATCTTCTAATGAGAAAAATAGTATGGATAATCAGCATCAGAATTCTAGAGATTCGACTTCTGCTGGTAATACTATGAGTGTGAGTGCACCAAATTTGTCTAACACAAATGTGAGTGACTCAACTGTTAGTCTTTTGGAAACATTTGCAGCCATTGCTCGTAGAAGAGCAAATGGCAATGCCACAAATTCTAGCACAGCAAATTCCATTTTCAATAGAGGATCTAATAATGTTGGAAGTCTTGTGCGTTTAGCTCTTTCTTCAAATTTTTCAGGTAAGCTTATGATAGATTGTATTAATTATGAACTTTGGTTTCTTAAAGCATATTATGTTGACGTTCATTTGCTTGTATGTGTTATAGAATGTAGTATTTATTCTAAGTTGATTGTTTATTAAATATTATTGTAAACAATTTTCTTATGTATAATTATATTAGTAACATTTGCTGTACTATTTTAAATTTGAAGAACTCTTTATGGAATACTGTTGGTGTATATTATGATACACTTTACATCAACAGTATAAAATATTAACCATTAAAAATACAGAATAAGATATGTTTTGTAATTGTTGAAAACATTGTAATTAAGTTTTGGTATTTTATATCAGTAAAATGTTCTTTTAATTTACAATTGAATTAAGTTAGCATAAATATTAAGAAATTGCTATCTAAAGGAGTAATAATTATGCATCCAGAGATGGAATTAAGTGATAATTCAATGTACGTAACATTTTAGAAATTCTTGAACCTTTTTCGGGAATTATGAACTAGATGGAAAAAATAATGCTACAAATATTTAGCAATTATCAATTCTGTGTTGCTGCTGAAGATTTGAAGTGATATTATTTGCTGAGTTATTAATTAAAGTAAACAATTATACATAAAATTAGAGGTAAGTGAGAAATTTTTGTAGTTCAATAAAAACGATAAATGTGTTTCTAATAGAAATTTTAAAAAATCTGTTAGAAATGCAGTGTTTTGCAGAGTAAGTGCTAAAATTTTCTTTCAATCTGTAATCCTGTTTCAAAGATGTTTTCTGTAATTGTTATGAATATGCTTTGATTAACTTCATCATACATTTGTGTAACTGTTAACATGAATTCGGCTTGCTCAAAACACAAGTCCATATTGGTGACCCTCTTATTTTGTATTGTTTTAACTTAAACAGAAGGCAAATTTCATAGGGGCACACATTTTTCAAAAGTATTTAGTCATTTTATGTAATTTGAAATTTGTTGGTACATAAAAAGGCATACATTATACATTTCTTTTGATGTACATAGTTTTCTATCTTTAATATTGCAATGCAGTCGGGAAAAAAAAGATTCATTTTAATGTTCACAGTTCTTATTGCAATTGAACAAAATTGATCTCTTATGTTAATGGCTCAAAGTGAACTAAATTATGATATTAGTGAATTAATTAATTAACCTTGCTACCTTCTGAAACAGAATTTTTAATCAATACCTTTTTCTTATTGCGTTACAGATTTCTCTTCTTGAAATTTGTCTAAATTGCAAATTTCGTAATGTTATGCTGAACAAATTCGTGTTAGGGAACTTGAAAAGCTGTTCCTATAATATAAATGTGTCTCAAACATCTGTGAGAAAATAAAATTTCTAGTTAGTACTTAATAAGCTCTTTTGTCAGAGAAATTCTATTCCAGTTCTAAAAAATGCAAGATGAATAGGAAAAGATATTGTTAATATGAATTAACTCTTTGACATCAATGTAATTGAAATTATTGTCATATGGATAAAATCCTTCAACTTATGTGTCACATTTACAATTAACCTTGATTTTATTCATTGTAAAATAGAGATATTTCATTTTTAATGCAATATAGTAATTTGATTACTATACTGAGTGCTGTATAGCCATTATATTCTTTGACCTAAAAAATATGAGGAGTCATTCATCTCTTTTTGAGGTGGAAGGGTTAAATACAGTTAGGGATAAAAAAAAAAAAAAAAAAAAGATGTGTAACATATAAATTTTTCTCTAGATACTTTGGATTTCTTATGTTATAAAACCTGTGAAATCAAAATTTTATGTAATTCCTTTCCAATAGTCCTGGAAATGAAGTCCTTCATGACTTATAATCAAACTAGGGGATTTAAACGAATTGTACTCAATGTTATAAATTTATAGATTCTCTTATGTTTTGTATTTGAAATGGGAAAATTTTTTATGCATTGCTAGTTTGAAGTAATCAGATATCTGGACTCCTAACATTTCCCTCTCCTTCAGAATATATCTGAAATTTGAATGAAATTTGGAACATAGACTATTTAGATCATTTTCTATTCAATTCTGTAGTTACGAGTATTCAGAGCTGGTAGTTATTAGATTGATAAACATGGAAATTTCTTCCCTTGTATCCATGAACATTTGATATAAATTTAGTTCAGCTTCAATAAGGATTCAAGGTTATTAATGGTATCTTTAGACCTTTACCTTAATTTTTTTTTTGTAATAGTTGTATTTAAGCAGGAATTTTTTTGACTATGCTTGAGAAGTTTTCTACATATGTATAAGTTGTGTCCAATAAATTATATATTACTATTTATCAAAACTTGAACAGTGATAGCAGTTTTGTGTTCATTATTAGCAATGCCATTTTGATTTGATAATTCACAGTCAGAAGTATAGTTTACATACTCTTAAGCCTTCTGTTAAAGTTAATTAGATAATATTGTAAGTATTTAAAATTTTATATTAATCTCATGATGTATGGTTGTTATCTATTTAGGACCGTTTATCTGGTTGTTCAATCTGTCTAGCTAGAAATAATTATTTGGAATAATATATAAGTATTGTTTATTTGTATGGAATTAAGCTTCTAGCTCAGCAATGTAAAAGTTATTTTTTAAATTAAAAACACATGGCATAAATTAAAATTGGCCTTGTTAATTTTAAAAAAGAGTAAAAGAAAATTTCCCTGGGAAAACAATGAAGCTAATATATCTAAATGTTTTTGTAAATGAACATTTACTATTATAGATATAAAATTGTATCTTTGATTATAAAAGATGGAAAACTAAATATTTTTTTAAAAAAATACAGAGAATGATAAATACTTATTATGATAAATAACTTTGATTTACTAAAGTTGAGCTTTGTGTAAAATGTTAAAAAAGGATTCTCTAGTTTTAAAACTTGAAATATTTATTGTATAATCACTAAGAGACACCTTTAGTGTTGTCTGTATTTCTTAATGCAGCTGTCCTTAGCAGCCTACCTTCTTTAGGTGAATACAGAAACCTGAGGTACCTAGTGATCTTTTTTCTCCCTCTTGGGATATCCTAGCAACCATTCCTGTTTTCAACTCTTTCTTGTCAACCAATTTTCACCTTTTTCTTCATTTTTTTTCTGTCTTTATTACATTTTTAACAAATGTTTCATATATCTTAGCCAGATTTTTCATATAATCTATAACTATCACTCGCTTACATTTTTTTTATAACTAGACAAAAAAAACTTATAATCAGGGGCTCAAGAGGAATAACATAAATTGTATTAAGACATTAATTAGCAGGACTTATAACTTGCATGAAGGAGTTCAAGAGTAATCAAGCTTTGCAACTTTTGGTACCCTACCCTTGAGATCAGTAGCTGCAATAAATTACTAAAGATACCTGATCAGAATATAAATTTCCCAGGACTTAACGATAGGGTATCCCAAGAATTTGCAATCTCATAGTAGATTAAGTATCTCTTGCATAATACACTTGTGTTAAAAATTCAGAACATTTTCATTTTTGATTATTTCTGTAATCTTTGGGCAAATTTTAATGAAGGTAGGTATGTACAGAGGTTGATATATTATATAAAGAATACCATACACAACAGTTATGGTACTCACATGTTATATTTATAGCTCATCAACTAAAGAAAATCTTAAAGAAATTTCATAAGAGATTTATAGGTTATATAGTACTCCTTATACTTATGCAGCTTTTGCAGAGGAAATTAGACAGTTTGAGTCCCTGTACCAATTAGTCCCTTCTGGTTTAACTATACTTTTCTGATCTTGGATGGTTATGGGAGAGGATGACAAGTTATTACTTTCAAGATTATCTCAAATATGCTCTACTGTGTGTGTGTGTCAAGGATCAGTGGTTAGACGGAATGTAGACTCATCAGTGAATAGAATGGTCTCCCACTGATTCTTTTTCAATGTTGATGTTCTGTACTCCATATTAGACTTCTGTGCACAGAAGTGAGCAGGTTGCAAACAGACCTCTCTCAAGTGGCCTTTTGGAAATAGTGACCTTGAAACTTCACAAGACAGCTGAGTACTAAGTGGTAGCACTTCTACTTTGCGAGTGCTATTATGAAAGTTTTCTTGCATTTTTGAAAAAAATTTGATTTTACTAAAACTCTTTTCTCCCAAAATATTAGGATATATCAGTTACTATGATTACAACTACCATCCTTATTCCATAAAAGACAAGTATTCGTCAATTTACTAAGTTGTTCCATATTTCATACATTTTTATCCACATTTTTTTAATTATCAAAAATAAATCATTAAATTTAGCTCACATACACAACTGGGAAAAATTGAATTGTCTGCTGTACCTTAGTTAAATTTCATACTGTTATATACTTTCTAAGAAGAGATTGTGCAACTTTAATGATCATGTTGTATTAATTGAGCTTTTCTGAAACAAAATAGTTTTTATCAATCTTTATGCAGGTAGAGGGCAAAAGTTCCCAATATGTATGTTTGTGTATTGTAAATAGTGCTTTCTTCCATTTGATTTTTTATGCTTGATATTTTTATTAGATAAATTATGTTAAAATATAACCCATGATTATATATTTTAGTATTATAGTCTGTATTCTTGTTATTAAATATAGTTCTTATATAGTTATGTTTGTAATGTATCCTATATGATTATATTTTAAACATATTCCATCGTATATCATGTAATGAAATCAAGAACCATTTATATTTGTAATAAGTTAAAGCTAATGCTGCTAGTGTTCTTTTATTTTGGCAATATATATATAATCAGTAACATGTATAAATTTTTAAGGAAACTTTTTATTTTTAAAAGCAAATTTATTAGGATCAATAGCATAATATATTGATTTGTCTTATAATTTCAGTAAATTATTTATTAAAATTTTTAATTTGTTTCTAAATTCATAAAAGTGAAAATTTTAAATTACAAGTTTATTCCCTTGTTATTTTCATTTTGAAAATTAAGATTCATGAGATGCCATTGATTATATTTTTCAAAAAAGAGCATTATTCAATTTCAAATTTGGAAATGTGATCCAGGCACCATAGACTTTCCATTGTTTGTTCAGTGGTTAGATCAAAATTGTAAGAAAACGGCAAGGTTATTTACTGTTATGTAATAATTTTTATAATTTATTACTGAAATGGTAATTCCAATCGTTTTAGAAATACTTGCTGACCTCCTTGGTGAGTTGCCTGTGATTGAAACTCCATCAGAAAGTGCAACCATTGTGAATCTCGCTGCTTCAGGTTTTTTTTTTTTTGTTTTTTTCCCCCCAATTTTATTAACCACTGAAAATATAGAGTAAACATTTGTTTTCCATTAGCCTGTTTCAAAATCAATAAAATACTTGTTTATCAGTTTTTATTTTACTTGTATTTATTTTGGGATCTTAATTGCATCTATTTTTCAAAGTTTATAAATTTTATTTAAAGAATAATTGTTCTGTTTACACAAATTTATAAATTTTTAATTTTCCTAAGAATACTACTCTTTGTTGAAAAAATATTTTCTGAAATTTGTTTGCATTAATATTATGCTCTATGGAAACCATTCTCATTTCCATTGTTATGAGCTGAAATAGTTTATGTATCTTTTGTGACAAAAAGATGTAGTAAATTTTTCACAAATAGCGATAAAATTTGTATTTTTTGAGAATGGATTTTTAATTTTTGATGTAGCTTTCTTTTCCA
This sequence comes from Nephila pilipes, assembly GCA_019974015.1. NCBI lineage: Eukaryota > Metazoa > Arthropoda > Arachnida > Araneae > Nephilidae > Nephila > Nephila pilipes. The sequence goes on along the minus strand of BMAW01098368.1, from coordinate 279,432 downwards.
AAAAACTCGTATTTATAAAAAATGTTTCTTTATATTTCTATTAAATTTGTTTATTTTACTCTCTTTTTTTAATTAATTCCCAAAACTAATTTCAAAACTTTTTTAATATGACATTATTTATAAAAAAAAAAAAAATTAGAATAAACATTAAACATAAGTTGTTCTGATAAAAGGAGATAGTATTTTGGAAACTTTAGTATATTATTCTGTAGTTAGAGCTTTTTCTTAGTTTCATTCTTTTGTATTGTAGTACTATTCATTCTGTTTGAAATAGTTGTAGCTTTCTTTTATTTCTTTTTGTCTTTTATTTTATGGTTATATATTTGAAATCTAACTACTGTAATGTTATTATTTGATCTTTTATCTCTCTGAAAATTAAAATATTCAGTTAAGTTGAATAATTTTTCTTTCTTTTTTTTTTTTTTTTCCACATATCAAGGAGGTCCATTAACTACCGCACAAAGTTATCCTAGTCTAACAACTACAACAACGTCAGCATTACCTGGAAGTCAATCTGCAAGCGGAGCAGCATCTGCTGGTTCCTTTGGTCAGTCACTGACAGTTAGTCTCACTTCTACATCAAGTGAAAGTGAGCAGGACTTTTTAGATAGTTGTCGTGCTACAACATTATTAGTAGATCTTGATGATGATGAAGAACTACCAGATCCAGAAGATGATGAGAATGAGGATGACGATGAAAATGAGGATGACAATGGCTTTGAAGATATAACTGTATGGGAAATTCAAATCTATTTTAGAAATGTCATGTGAAATTTATGAACTACTATTGTTCTTAATAGTAGAAACTTTTACCAATGAAGAATATTAGTGTGTTATCGTCATTATTTCATTGCCAGTTAAATAACTTATTTCTATGTACAATGTAAAAACTTATCCGTTAAATTGTTCATTAATCAATGAGAGTATTTTATCAGTGTTAAAATTTATCAATTTTTCTATTTGCATTTGATGATAAGATATGATTTAAGTTATTATAATACATGCAATTAGGTTATTCTTAATATTGGTAGAATTTTTTTTATATACTGTATGATTCAGAATGATTTAATGTGTACTCTTCCTGTTTCTCCTTAACAGTTAAAAAATGCCGTTTTGTTTAACACTAAATTGAATTGTCCAGGGTGGTTAAAATCAAATTGACGGTGCTCGGGAGTTTGATAGTTCCAGTTATACTGAACACAACTAAGTGAAACTTCAAATATATCTTGGGACTGAGGTGTAGCTGGGAAAAATTAATAGTTGGAATTTTTGACGATAGATGCGCTGCAATTAAGTAAATGATAAATGAGCCCAAAACATCAATTTTGTTTATTTCATCCATGTGTGCTTGATGTGCATGCTTTATTGGTGAAGAATATGTTGACAAGCATATCACCATGTTGTCAATGGTGCACACAGCATTTCTGAAGAAATGATGGAAACATGTCAGATCATCATAGTTTTTAACTTTGCTTCATTATTCACATGTCTGACTTGTGAATAATGTTGCAGTAGGAAAGAATTTTGAAGTGGATTTTGGCTTGATTTGAGGAAACTCCTTTTCAGAGTTAACAAGGATTCAGATCCAGTGATCTGCACATCTAGGCTGCCTTGTACGACAAAAGGTATTAGACATGACATGAAGGGAGAAGTTAGCTCTGATCACAGTTTTTGAACTTATCACCGTATTATTAGTTTATTTGTTTTGCACTAAGACAATGGTGTCCAAACATTCATGTTGTCATAACACTGGGACAAATTAGCTCACAGAAGTATGTTTGTATACCATTCACTTATACCAGTTTGTATACCAGAAGTATGTTTGTATACCATTACTTCATACTTTTGCTCAGTTTAATTTCTGTGTATATCTTCTTGTCCAGCAGCATAAGTCTGTGATTGTACACTGGGAATTCTTCAAACAAATGAGAGCCTAGAGTTAATCTACACCATGTCATTACATGTAGTGAATGTAACAGCTGCTGTTGCACAGCATGAAGATTAATGGAAACTGTTCTGTATACTTACCACAGTGTTTAATTAAGATGTAGTCTAGTTTGTTATAAGATATGCTATAGCTAGTGCTTATCCACTTGCATCCTTACCTGGATATGGAAAGCAAAATCAGGATGTGCAGGATGTGTAGCTTATAACAATAAAACTTCAAAATGTTGTGCCAAAATCATGCTCACAGATGACTAAGGAATGTCAAATTTCTGTGCTACATGTCCACTGACAATGGTGTTTTGAGAGCTTAGTGATAATGCTGCTGTTGTGATAACAATTTCCTCTACAACAGCAGACTTATTTTTTTTTTGCACACTGTCTTTTCTCGATGCCGCACCTAGGGAGCCTATTCTTTAAACCATATTTTAACAACATATATAAATATGAGTCATTGCCCTAAATTTTTCTTTCACTGTAAAGCATGGAGTGTGGCTAGTTATAACGTAACACTGTTATCAATTTAATAAAGTTGTATGATTAATGTTCTGTGTATATCTTCTTGTCCAGCAGCATTGTCACTGTGGGCAGATGTTTTTTTCTACTGGTAATCTAGTTTTATGGCATAACTATGGTTTTTTTTTTTTAATTTTAATTTTTTTTTCTTTTAACAGTAGCACCTTTAGTCAAAAATCGTATCTTTTCTTGGGCACTGATCTTCATAACACATATTTGAAGCTTCATTTAATCCTTTAAGTATAAGTGAGCTTCAGACCTCTGAATAGCATCAGTTTAATTTTAATCGCCCTGTATTTTTTTTATATGTATAAATTATACTTCATACTTTTGCATTCAATTTTCTTTTATTTCCTTGACTGAAATAAATTCTCAAATTAATATTTTTTGAAATATGTTCTGTTTTATATGCTAAGAGCGTAAGTGGTTGACAATTGTGTAGTAAAATTTTATTGCTTGTGTTAAGATTTAGAACTTAATGAAAAATGTAATTTTCATTGTGTTTGTGTGTGTGTTATCAACTTTAAAAGTATCTCTAATGCTAATAGATTTTAAAGCATGTAGAAATTTGAGGAAAATTGATTGCATGTATTTTATTTGAATTGTTAACAATGGATAGTGAATTTTTATCTTGAATAGTTGATCCAAATTATATGGTTTGATTTTTCTATTTAGGATGACGAAGCAGATACAGAAAATGGAAAACCAAGAAGCTGGGATGATGATTTTGTTCTAAAGAGACAATTTTCAGCATTAATACCTGCTTTTGACCCCAGACCTGGAAGGACAAATGTTAATCAAATTTCAGATTTGGACATACCAGCACCAGGTTTATACCCTAATTTCATACAACTCAGCAATTTTTTTTTTTTAATTTGAAAATGCTTTAGCTAAATAATTTTAAATTGTTTGAATTTATTAATTTTGCCTGATTCATTCGTTTATGCATTATTTTAAGTGTGTGAAATATTTGTAATTGAATATTAAATTGAATTTTTTATCTGAGGATAATTGTAAATTAGTTGCAAGAAATCTATGTAGCACCATTTTTGTTATGTTTTACTGTTACTTCCAAGAAAATTTTCATTTAAAAATTTTATATTTTACAGGATCAGACATTTTGGAAACAGATGACAAACAGTTATTGCCTTCTCAGCCAAAACTTTCATTGCATCTCAAGGGCCCTAATATACCTGGAGTATGTTAAAGAACCTCTTTTTTTAAATTTTTTTTTTAGAAGTTTTTTTTTTTTTTTTTTGGCAATAATATAACTTGTTTATTTTAAAGAACTTTTTTTTTTAAATTTTTTTTTTAGAAGTGTTTTTTTTTTTTTCAAGCATTGATCTTTGATTATAATGAGGTTTTGTCCTCAAAGCAATTTAGCGCATATCAATAATATTGTAAATTTGAAAAAAATTTAAGATTTTGTATATAAAAAAATAAATATATTATGTATGGAATTTTTAACTCTTGTGTATTTGCATTATACATATTAAATGGTAGTTATATTAAAAGAAAATTACATTTTTTAAAAAAATTTATCTGCTGTTACATTTGTAATATTTCATGATAAATCATTTCTATTAATTTTCTATGAGGAGAAGTATAGGATTTATTTAGAATTAAATGTTTCCATCGAGGATGATTATATCTTGTGGTTCATTTATGACTTGGATTTGAATTATTTAAAGTTACTTTTTTGTAGTAATTAATAGTGAGAAATATTTGAATTGTGTTTTCAAAAGAAGGAAATGAATTGTTTAAATAATTCCTAATCATGTTTTTAAAAAATATATACATATCTCTTTATTTCTGTTTTAAAGTGTCATGGTTTTATAATTTTATCTTTTGCCCCATTTTTCTAGGTGCCAGATGTACTTTTAGAATTATTAAATCCTGAATGGACTATATTCCATGCTGTGCAACAAGTTATACAGGATTCTATAATGGGAACAAGGCAAGACAAAATTAGACGCATTTGGGAACCAACCTATACGTGAGTATTATAACATAATGTAAATGCTGTACAGTATACCTTTTATTCATAGTATTCACTTGATATCTACTCTTATTCTAAATTAATGGGGTTAGTTCTTGGAATTTAATTGAATTTTAGTAAAATAAATGCTATTTCCTTTGTCACTTTATGTATTGTTTAATCAGTAACATAATTTGTGAAATTTCATTTTGGGCAAAAGTAATTGTTTTCTGGCCAAGTGCAGGTAGCATTGAACGACATGTTACATTGTGTTATTTATTTTACCGTGTAGCCGGGGCTGATGCGCTCTAAATCTGTCTGGGCCCAAAGTCTTCCCTTTGGTGTGGCGTGGAAGTTAGGAGAGGGGGGTGCCAGTTCAGGTGTCATCCTTATCACTTGACCATGGTTCAAAATTACAAGGTCTGTCGCCAATAACCCTCGTGTTGCTTCTAGTACAATGTTAATATAAACTAAACTAAACTTATTTATTTCAATTTATTGTAATTAATTTAAATATTAACAGATGATATTTACAAGATAAAGTGCTTATTGCACATACATTTTCTATGCAATTGTAATATTATTTTTAGGTGCTAGTTACATGATTAAGTAATTGCTATGTCCTGAGATGTGTCTTTTTAGTTGAACATTTTGGAAATTCCTGATATCTCTTCCAATTTGGAATTTTTGTTTTTAATGAAATTGGCCACACATTTTCAAAAATCTTTGGATACAATCTTTTCTGTTGGATTGCTGAAATCAGCTATCTGAATGACTGATCTTCCCAATTTGTGGGAACAGAAATGATACCTGCATCTAGTGCTTGGATTTGGTGGCGATTGAAGTTCTACAAAGTCCTGTCCTCAAAAATTGTGGAAAGCAAGACATGTCGCTTGTCCTTTTACCCAAGTCACAGTTACGTAGTTCGAATATAATGGCTCCACTGACATGCTTATTAAGTGGAATTATTGTAGTCATTGCTACAATTGATATACATCTCCTCCCTGTTGTATTAAGTGTTTTTTTTTTTTTTTTTTTGATAGTTTCCATTAATTTCATCTTCTGACTAGTTATGATGGTGAGTCTATTTGATACATATGCAGTGGCTGGTACATCATGAGTAAGTGTCTTCAACACACAGATGCAAGGTTGTATCAAGTTGTAAATGCTATCAGTAGCTCAAGGCTGTGCTGCCATTTAGTGTTCAAGTCCTGGGTCACCATTTCAGTCATTGGTGCTTTATGCCCCTCCATTTTGACTGGGGTTTTCTACCCTGTTGTGAGTGGTCAGTTGACTTTGTTGATGGGGATGATTTGGACTCTTGATCTGGAGAACTGGTTCAGTGTATTTTTAGTTGATGCCTTAGACAACTAGGTTGAAGAGAAATTCCTGTTGGGTCAGGTATTGAAACATAATGCATCTTAATTTCTGTTGTCATTATTAAAGAGAGCTACCTCAAATTTAATAATAATGTTTGGAAAATGTGTTATCTGTGCTTTAGGTTGGGACTAATGCATTATATTAATCACCAATTCTTTATATATATAGTGTTTGAATGAAATGCAAATGCATTAAATTGATAATTTTTAAATTTGCTGTTTTTTTTAGTATCATTTACAAGGAAGCCAAAGAGAAAAAAAATAAGGTATAGTGAATAAATTTTTGTCTTTTTATGGGATATTATGATAGAGAAACTGAATACTTTTCTATGAACAATATTTTAAACATCTAAAAGACTAATGTGTTATAAATCTTATGTTTTTTTTTATTTTTTTATTTCTTTCTGTCCCATATTGTGCTCCTGTGTTGGCTCTGTTCTGTTTGCCTAAGACATTTTTGTGAACTTGTCAGATTCTTGAGCTTGATTCACATGATGATATTTCCAAATCCTGAGCAGTAAAGTTAAGATATATATGAAATTAAGATTTAAAATATATATATATCTTATCTTTTTCAACCAAAAATGTTTCAGGCAACTAGACGGGTACAACTAGACCCTTGCTATATTTGCTTAATGATGTTGTTTTTTCTGCCAAATGTATGGAGAGCATTGAAGAATTGTAAAAAATTATTTCTTAAGAAATCCTTATGTAATATTTTGAAGAGTTCTGTTATAAGTTATAATAGATTTCTGAAATTTACTGATTAATATTTTACTCCTGCTAATTTTTTTAGAATTGTATTTAATGAAATTTTATTCCATGTTAGCTTCCTAAAGTTAAAACTAATAAAAAATTATTTATTCTATTCTGAGTGTCTATATTTATTAAATATATTTATTATAACTTGTTATGTGGGCCCTCTAACAATTAAAATAGTAAAATTGAATTAAATTATGTAAAATCTGTAATATAATTAGAGTTGAAATGGATTTGGAAATATTTTTTTGTAGTTTATTTTAAACATTTTTTTGAGTATAGAGTAGGCGTCAGCAATCTATGGCACTCATGCCAGATTTGACATGCAGTACAATTCTTAGTGGCTCTTTACACTACTCTATAAAATTATTAGATGAAGATAAATCATCTTGTGTCTCTTCTCTGTGCCTCAAGCATTTTCTGTCTTTTCCTTTTGATTAGTCATGCCAATACACAAGTATTGAGTTTGATGCTACAGGTGCGCTACAGGTTACTTTTAACTGAACAACACATTTTTAGTTTTATTGTGAAAACCTGTGTTTTATTTAATTCTTGTAACAATTCATTCCTTATTTAATCAAATGACCACTAAATTAAGAAAGCTTGATGTTCACAGTTTTCAAGACTCTTGAACTAATGAATATGAATTGGTACAATAAAGAGATGCTGTATCTGTTTTGTCACTAAAGCATTGTATGTAGCATGTGAAGTGTACAAAGACATTTTCAAACTAAATATCACTCCACATTAAGAACTCTGATAAGAAATGTAAAGTTATGTAAAGAGCTGTTACTTGGATATAAGAAATACACAAAACCGAACCCAATTGATTTTTGTGTGTGTGTGTCAAGTATTTGAAACCAAAGTGAACGAACATAGATTTGTAATTGTTCCTAGTGTAGCTTCCAAAGGCAGACTTTTTGCAGATGTGGTGAGTATATAAAGGACATATTTTTAAGTGTTGAAATATTATTCAACAATTTACAAAATCTGCAAACTGTGTCATCCTGAATTCTAGAAACTCCAGCTTCTGTGCGAACTATTGAAGACAAATAACTCAAATGCAGAAAATGTAACGACAAAATAGAAATCTTGTTTACAAGAATTTTTGCATTTAGCGTTTCTCTTGATGCAAGTACAAATGCAAAAGATGTTTGGTGTCTTGCAGTAATTGCACCATATTATGATAAAGATTGAACTTATGAATTATGTAGCTTTATTCTTCTGTTTGGATTAACTAAAGGACAGGATATACTTTCTTCATTTATGAATTATTTTGAAATTATAAACATTAATATAAATAAAATATTTTTTGTAACTACTGATGGTGCTCCTGTAATGGCCGGCAAGGAATAAAGATTTGTTAAACTTTTTAAAAATCTTATAAGACGTAAGGCATTGAACTTTTCTTTTTGCGTAATGCATCAGAAAAATTTATTGCTTAAGTTTGTAATGTACACTGCTGTTTAAATAGTTGATTTTATAGTATCTCGTTCTTCATCAGTACACGGGCAATTTAATCTCGTTTAGAAGAAATGGAAAGTGAATATGTTTATCTCCCCTTATACTGCCATGTCTGTTGGCTTAGTGAAGGTAATGTAATGAATAAGTTTGTGTCATGCATGGAACACAGTTAAAGTTTGTTGTAAGGAGAAGGAAAAACATTTCCATGAATTGAACGATAAAAATGGTTCTGCAAATTGATGTTTCTCACTGATATCTGAATGAACAAATCTGAAGTATCTGAATGAACAAAACTTAGGTTCCAAGGAAAGGGCCAAACAGTGCTTGAACATTTTGAATATTGGAAAGACTTTGCTACAAAATAAAATTCTCCTGTGATGTTAATACTAGTTCTTACAAATGCTTTTGATATATTAAAGCACTTTCAGTTACATTGGCCATAGACAAAGACAAGCTTCAAACCTACTTTGACAACCTTAAGGAGGGATTTTCCAAAATAGGCAAAAGATTTTGAAGCTTATTTGCCTATATTTTCTTTCATCATCAAACCAGATTTTCTAGACCCATTGCATTTTCTAGAATTGATCACATTTAAATTGTCAATTTTTAGGTGGATGGTATTTGATTATTTTGAAATGGAAATTATTGAACTGACATCTTCAGAATTATGGAAAATCAAAATTTATGGAAATATGAAAAAATCTGGAAGATAACTCTTTAACTTTAAATTGCTGGATGTTGTTGCCAAAGAGATTCAGTTATTAGAAGAAAATTGCATGTGCTCTTCTTTCTGCTTTTGGTTCTACATATCTATAAAAATTAATCTTTTCTGATTTTTCTGAAGTTTTTTAACAACTGAAAATTAAGAATGGTTGTCTATAGAAAGTTACACAAATTATATCCCTGGTATTGTTATATTAAATAGAGAGATGAAGGAACAAGGTTTGCATTAAAATTTTAATTTTTTATTTAACTGTATTGCAAAAATACTTATATTTTATGTTTTTATTTTTTTAGTGTTGAAGGAATAATATTTTGTGTTATTTATATATATTTTAATATCTTTTAAGTAATGCATTAGTATATAATAACTCTATATCTGTATTCTTGACCTCTATTCCTCAACTCTGCATGCATTGCTGTGGGAATCGAATTGTTTCAAATATTTCCAATTGTACAGCATCCTGAATCATATTTGTAGATTGGTTTGTCACTCTACAACTACTTGGTTATTGATCCTTGGTGTTGAGTGTCATATTAATTTACTTCCATTATATAAATTTTGTACTTAATTTAATATTCGTGTAACCAATTACATCTCTTACTTTACTGAAATTTTTTTTTTGTTTTTGTATATTGTTAGCCTTATAATTTTCCCTGTATTTTCAGGACTCAAAATTCAATGGAAAACTTCAAACTTCTAAAGATTCTGGGAAGTCATGGGATCAGGGATTTGGTGGTATTACATCTTGTAATTTGCCTTCTGTGTCTATGGAACCTACTGGATGTACTGTAGAAGAAGTGTTACAAGTTTTGAGATTGGTCTATGTGCTTTCAAAGGAAACCTCTCATAGTATGTTAGATAGATTATATTGTGCTTTAATTTGAATATGTCTTGGAATTTAATTTAAAGCAATTGTATTTAAACTTTAGTAATTAATGTATTGGGTTCTATTTCACAATTATGTAAATTATTTTCTGCAAATTGCATTTTGTTCTTATGGTGAAGAGAGAAAAACTATTTTTCCCTTCTGTTTTTAATTTTGAGCTTTGAACACAATTTGAACTCGGATTTTAATTAACAAACATTAAAAGAGTTTTACCTAATTTCAACATCAAATCACTAAGCATGTTTTAAACTCCATTCTATTAGTTTTATTTAATTCCTTCAAATAATGAAACAAATGTATTTCTTTTGAATATTAATTTGTCATTTAAAAATCTTGTTATATGTTTGTGTTTGAAAGCTCATTATGCATATGTGTGTCTCCCAACAACTCATTTTAAATATATTGCTTCTTCAATTGCAAAAGGCACAGTAAATACCTTAAAAATCCAAAATCTAAATTTCTGTTATATGCAAAAAGAAATTTTACTGAAATAGTAAAGAGCAAGAAGTAAAGTTTAAAGTTCCTTTTTCTTCTTTTTTAAACTTGATAAATACTTCAGAAAAAGAACTTTAAAAAAAAAATTCTGATATTTTGTAGAACCTTGCTCAACTAGCAAAATAAATAGTGAAAAAATGACCTGCTTAAACAAGCAACATTTCATATTACGAGGAGAGAGGAGGTTCATCTTGTGTGCCTGCTGCATTAGTCCATGTTGTGCACATGTTCCTGTAGCACCTAGTTTTGCTTGTGATCACACATTTTGCCCTGCTAGTGTTCAGTTCCTGTGGGACCTGTTGTCAAAGAGTTCATGTATTTACCTAATAATATGGGACTGGAAGTGGATAACAATGATACTGATAAGCTTGTGGAATAGCACAGCCATGAGCTGCTACCAAGGAGCTTATAGAGATGCTTTGTGTATTATGGCTAGAAGTTGTGGTGGAGAGTTTGTCTAAGGAGGAGGTGACAGAGAGAGCAAAGCAGTAATTTTTCTGGTGCAATAAGAGATACAGAGAGCTTGGGAAACTGTTGCATTATACATTAAGGGGCATCACCATGAGTCAGTGGCTATGCACATTACAAATTTATTGAATGATGTAATGCTGTATAACATTTTCACCAGATTTTGAGCATCAGCTGAAACAAGTGTCTCTAGATAGCTTTCTAGTATGAAAGAATGAGATATGTATCATCAATAATAAACTAATTTAGAATTTTTGCATATCAAATTTGTATTCTAGGTTTGCTCTTTTTGCAATAGAAGAAAAGATGGGGATTCGTGCTTCTTTACAATGTATATATAATTTTCTTTGAATAAACATACATTAAAAAAATTTCAGTATTGTTTTCAGCTTGGAATGCATTTTCGTTTTTCACATTGTAAAGGAAAAATGTATCTTGGGAAAAATTGTTTTATTTAACTTATGTGTCACATTTACAAGGAGGATTCTTAATTAAATATTTGCTAAGCAAGGTTTCATTGTATATATTAGTTATTAATTGTTTTTAAACTATGTATTGATTTTTTTTACTATTCATGTTGATGAAGAACTAAATGCTTGATTTTTTAATATAGATAAAAAATTCTGATTTTCTTTTAATGATTCGTAAATTTATAAAAATACTTTTTTTGTAAATTATTTTATATTACTTTATAATTGCATTTTAATCATTCTATTGTTTCTATCCTTGTCTGACTGCATCATTTTAATTTTTTAAAATTCAAAGTGTTATTTTCTATTGAAAGTATTCTGAAACAGAATTAGATTTCCTGCTTTAGTTTCAAATATTTCTTTATTTAATTGACCATATGCAGGCAGTATTATAAGTTTTCAATGAATATACATTTCTTAACTGTGGTTATTTTTTTGACTTTATAATATGAAAAAATTAATTAAAAATTTCTCATTCTTTTATCTGTATATCTTAAGGAAAAATATGCAGATGTTGCAAAGGATTTTTTAGTGGGAGTGATGCATGTTAAATTGTCAAGGATCCAAGTCCTCTTGTAGCATAGTATGGAAATTTGGAGAGGGAGATGCTAGCTCGAGTGTCGTCCTCATCACTTGAATGTGGTTTAGATTTACGAAGTTTGTTGTAATAGAGCCCTTGTGTTACTTGTTAATGTGACATCAATTAACAGTCATTGTTTACTGATTATAATATTTTTAGATTAAATAATTTTTTTTGTTTCTCTGAAATTTTATGCTTCTTTTGTAATAATCTTTATAGTCTGGGAAGACTCTACTTTCGAAGTTCCTGCTGATGAATTTATTAGCAAGAAGATAACAACTAAACTAGTTCAACAGTTACAAGTATGTTATTAAACATTTTTCTGAAATTTTTATTTTATTCATTTTTGGTTTTGAAGCATTTTCATAATTAATTATTTATGAGTATTTATAATACATATATATAATAATAGTACATTTTGTTTCATGATTTTTTAATAGAGTTCTCTATTATATTATTTATAAGGATAGTCATTTTTCAATGATATTTTCTTTCAGTATGTTTTTTATGGGTGAGCTTTATCCTTCTAAACATTATCGTATACATATCACTGGTTATCAAAATTATAAAGATAGAAGATTAATATTTTAACAAAACTCTGGAAACTAGAAGTGAAATAAACATAATTTATATTTTGTGCATTTTATATACTCATGTTTACAAGTATTTTGAACTAAATTTTTTAAAAAAAATATTTGCTGTCCTTTCATAAATATGAGGAGTGTATTCGATAAACCATTAATTTGTATTTTTTTGTTACTAATTTATGGTGTGAAAAATCGTCTGACTATTTAGAGTCTTAGAAATATATTTCTTTCAATCTTAAGAATAATTATAAATAAATTTTCAGTAGATTTTACTTTTAAATGTGATATTCCTCTGAATTTTTCAAAATTATATAAGCTAACTACTACATTGATTTTTAGTAATTAACTGTGAGTTGTTAACTTAAATATTTAAAAACTATTAGATTTTGATGTGTAATAACCCTTGAAAATGCTTCTTTGTCTTATAAATATGTTCTGTCTGAAAGTTATTTATATTTATTTTAAGGACCCATTAGTGTTATCCTCAGGAGCACAACCAGATTGGTGTGAATACCTTACTTATTCATGCCCAATGATATTTCCATTTGAAACTAGAAGCTTGTATTTCACATGTACAGCATTTGGTGCTTCTAGGTAATTAAAATACTTTTTGGTTTCTGTAATGGCATAATGCTTTACTTTTGAACTTCCTTACTGGAAAACATTTTTTTTTCGAATTCCTTAACTTTTAGAGTGCTTAGCTTACCAAATTTATTAAATGCAATCATGTTAAGTTTTGAAATAAATTAAGTAGGATAGTCATTATATAGTTAAACTATGTATAGTTTTTAATTTGTTTTCTGTATGTATTCTTTGATATATTTTTATCATTCTATTCTTTCACTGTAAAAATTGCCACTATTATAGGATATAAATAAATTAAAATTTGGGTATATAGTAGCATATAAAATGCAAAATTATAAAATCATGAGGCAATATGTCAGGATGAGATAGGATATAGTACATAGATCAATGTATCTGAGAAGCACTTATGTAGTGCATATATTTACTTATATTCTTGCCCTTTAATTTAAAAATATGAAGAGTAAATATAAAAAAAACAGTATTATCAACCAATGTATTTTTATTATATATATATTTTTTGAAAAAGTAAATTATCGTTTTGGCAGATACAATTATTAAAGGTATAATTAAAATTTAATTCGATATGTACTATAAGTAGCTTCAAATGAACAAGTGGGACATGATAAATGTGTGGAAAAATGTTATCTTTTATGATAAATTTTTATATTTGTGATTAAGTTAACACATATTGAAAGATTACTTATAATATACTGACACCATAAATATGTAGGTATAGTTTGATTCTTTATGAATATGTAATATATCAAAATCAGAATGTAAGTTTTAAAGGGTGTTTCAAAAAAAGATGAGAGAGAAACTAAGTGTGTGTGGTATGTGTCCAAAATTCTCATAACTTTTTTTATTCAATCCTTTGGGTAGTAACTAAAATTAAATGCACCTCAAATATAAGATTATTTTTTGAAACAATGAGATTAGATAATTATATTTTTTATTTCAGAGCAGCAGTTTTTTCAAATACAGCTGTTTTCTCACTAAAAATAAATTTTATAAAACACACTATTCATAAGGTGACTACTGTTAAAGGTGGAAAATTAATCATTGATCTTCTTTGTTCATTCGTATCTACTTCAGTCTTGAGAAATAACTATCCCCTTCCTTAAAATATAGATGTGAGATTGCTGTTTGTATTTCTACTTTCCAACTTGGAGGTTTAAATTGATAAGTGATGTAAATGGGCATTTTTAGGAATGTAGAGAGGCTGTTGGGTGGGATTTTATGGTAATTATCTATTTGTTCTTTAAATACAGGTTTTATTTCTTTGGTAAATATGCTCCTTTTGTTTTAATTTTGTAATTTGTAAATAAAGTTTGTATTTGTGATATAAAATATAATATGCATTTTAATTCATACTATCATTCATTCATATTTCCCCTATAATTTATGGATGTTCCATAAATGTATTTTGATTTTTTATTATGCTGATATCAAGAAAGGATTTCAGTTTTACATGAATAATTTTCATATCTTCTTGCAAATGGGAAATCAAATTTTTTCGAAGTGGAGCAGAAGCAAATTTTTGATGATGGAAAATATATTTGTGAACTTGCATTATATGATTATATATAGTAAAATTTTATTTTAGATGATACAAGCGAATGAGTATGGTATTAATCTAAATCACAAAATTATTTGAGTTTCTGTGTGGTTGATCAACTTGAAAATTTACCTAAATGGGGATTTTTAAGGATATAGAGTCTGAAATATAAAATATTTAAAATTCTGTCTTTTGAATCGGTGTATGTTTTCATTTTGGAAATCCATATGCTTAACCAATATGTTTTAATGGGTAAAATGTTCCATTACTTTTTAAATCATTAAGGCTTGTATTTTTGTGTATATGTTAAAGACTTTCTCAGCTTTTAAAGGTCTTTCATTACCTGCTATTGATGTATCTAACTAATTCTTCATATTACCCTGTTCTCTTAGATCAATTGTTTGGCTTCAAAATCAAAGAGATATGGCATTAGAAAGGAATCGTGGACCATCTCCTAGACGAGATGATCCACATGAATACAGAATTGGCAGACTGAAACATGAGCGAGTTAAAGTTCCCAGAGGAGAACGTTTGTTAGATTGGGCAATGCAAGTTCTGAAAGTTCATGCTGCTCGTAAAAGCATTTTAGAGGTAAGTCTGACAATAATACAGAGTTGAGCACAGTTAAATATATATAGGGGGAATGGTTAAAGAAGCTTGTTTAATATTTCCAATCTCTATTGAAGTGAGAATACGTCATTCAGTTATTGAACGTATAATTTTTATAGTTTTTTATCATTAGATCTAAATTCTTATTGTGTTTTTATTCCTGCTCAATAAAATTTTGAATAATTTTTTCTTCTACAAGTTCATATGTTTTTCCAACTTATGGTGCTTCTGTAGTATTTCTTAATTTCATATATAAAATGTGGATTTGTCTTGAAAGAATTAATTTCTTTGATCGGTAGAGGGCTGTGGTAGTGTAATACAAAGGTCCAGAGATTTGTTGCTGATGATGTTGAAGTCACTATGGGTTTGAGCTCTGATTCCCCTAGACTTATGGCAAATAAAAGAAGGCTGCTTCATATTAAATTAACTGCACCTGAATTGTCTTTAAGTGATGCAGTTGGATGTAAGAGTTAAGGAGAGTTAAGTACCATTTCAGATGCCACCCCATCTCTTAATCATAGCTTTAAATTGCAAGGTCCGTCATCAATAATTCTTGTATAGAGGAAAATTGATATCAAACCATAATATTTTTTTATATATGCCACTAAACTTCATTTTACTGCAATTTTTTTTCTCTCTCTGATGTTATAAGGATGTTTTTGATATAAAAATAGTCCAGTATTTTATGTGTAATCATCTGGGTGTTTTTAAATTTTTCAAAATTATTTCTCTGTGTTTCTGTTATTAGTTTAATTATGAAATTTTAAAATTACTTTAGAATTTTATTATATTAAGAAAAATTCGTGAAAAATGGTAGTTGGAAGGTGGGTTTTATTTTTTAAAATTCTTTCACGATTTATAATGTATTTGAGGAATGGATGCAGTGTTTGTATTTATAATAAAGAACATTGTTTATTAGAGTGACTGTGGTCACTGAGGTTTAAAGCAATGTAAGCACTATAAATCATTTAAGGAAAATTTTTCAAGCGTTTCGATAATTATTTTGTGCATTAACTTTTATATTTTTTACCTGAATATTAATTTCATTCTTGCTTCTGATATTGTTAGTAGTATAGCATTATTTTATGTTCTAATATTAGTTTATATTCTTATATATTTTACAGGTTGAGTTTAAAGATGAAGAAGGCACTGGTTTGGGTCCTACTTTAGAATTTTTCACCTTGGTTGCTGCTGAGTTACAACGAAGAGATTTGAGATTGTGGCTTTGCAGTGATGATGTTAGAGATGCTTCTGTTTCAGTAGGTTTTATTAATATGCACATTCTTTAATCTACTTTTTACAGATAGCATGTTTCAATAAAAGTTATTTTTGTTGTCAAATTACTTTTTTAATTTTTATCCATGAGTTAAAACTAAATATCTCAGTTTTATAATTTAGATTCACATAAAGATTTTTATGACTTTATATAATTCTATTATTTCGCTCTATAATGGAACTTTTAAATCCTGCTCCTCATATTGGTTTGTTAATATTGAGTATTATAGCTGATGAAACTGATGTAAATATTAATATTGAAATATTATCAGTGTATTATTATACTCGTATATGCTTGTTGTAATATTTCTTTTACAAATTAAGGTATATTTAAAATTTATTTTACCATTCAAATACCTATATGTGTGTCTTTCATCTTGAAATATTGGAAGATTACTAGAAGTATCTAGTACTATCATTTGCATTTCTTTTGTTCAAAAAATAAATTGTTTTTATTTTTAAAAGAAATGTGTTTATTGAACCTGTTTAAAAAATTTAATTGTGCGTGATGATTGTATTTTTCATTGCTCCTAGAAAATTGAAAGTGGACCTTTGAAACCTCCTGGTTATTATATAAGCAATTCATATGGTCTCTTTCCTGCTCCTATGCCACAAGATAGTGAATTAATTGAAAGTAGCATACGCTACTTTCATTTTCTTGGAATGTTCCTTGCAAAAGCGCTACAAGATAATCGCTTGGTTGATTTACCCCTTTCTCGTCCATTTTTAAAATTAATGTGCCATGGTGAAGTTTTGAGTAAAATGAAAGATAGGTAAGTTTTAATGGATTATTGATTGTCTTAAATAGCTATATGTGACAGGGAATACATATGTATTTTGTTCTGCTGTTATTTAGTTAATTGTTATGGAATGTACTTATATTTAAGTTGAAAAAATATAATTTTCTTTCTAAAACTCCATCACATATTAATTTGTATTTTGAGAAATAATGCTATCAATGAGACAAAATTTAACTTGTTAAAAATTTTCTCAACTACAAACTACTATGTTGAATCGTGAAAGAAGTAATATAAATAATCCGGTTTAACATGTGACTGCTTCATTTCTGTTCTTGATAATTATTTCATATAAATTTATGTGAGTCCTGAAATCATAGAAAAATGCTTTTAATTTATAAGGTTATTCATTAATATTTTCATATTATTAAGGGTTTTGTTTGTCATGTCCAGAAAAAATATTTACTAGTTTAATGAAGGTGTTATAGTATGGCATACTGTTTGCAGAGCGAAAATGGGGCCGCGGTAGCCTAGTGGTCAAGGTCGTGGACTAGCAGCCGGCGGTTTTCATTCAGTCGCGGGTTTGATCCTTGGCCGCCAAAGACCCGCCGTGTAGCCGGGGCTGATGCATGTTAAATCTGTTCAGGGCCCAAAGTCCTCCCGTTGGCGTGTTGGGGATGTTAGGAGAGGGGGTGCCAGCTCAGGTGTCGTTTTGGTCACTTGACCGTGGTTCAAAATTACGCCGTCACCAATAGCCCTAGTGTTGCTTCTAGTGCGACGTTAATAAAAAAAACTAAACTAAACTAAAACTTGCAGAGCGGAATTATTGTTCTAGAAGATAGCTAGGTATTCTGCATTGGGAGCAACCCTTAAAATTGTGTAATATAATAAATATATATTATAATTAGATTACTACTCTGAGAACCATTATATAAGTAATTCATATGGTTTCTTCCCTTCTCCAATGACACAAGAGAGTGAAATAATTGAAAGTAGCATACACTACTTTCATTTTCTTAGAATATTCCTTGCAAAAGTGCAACAAGATGATTGCTTGGTTGATTTAGGTTATTTTAAGAAATTGATTTCATCCATTAACTTCAAATATAAAGGCTTAATTTGTATAATAAAGACTTATTTTTCATTTTTTTACCTCCATTCCTGGTGTGGTTTTGATTCAAACTAAGACTGGATGTTGCATATAATTTACCCTAACTCGCTCACACACATTAATTTAATCCAATGGCATTGAATTGACAAGCAGTCTGAGTATTATTTCTTGCTTTTTGTTATGTGAATATATTAAATTCATTGAATTAGCCACTGTTTTACATATGGGTTGCTCATTGTATGCAGTGGACACTTTTGGCTGACTTCTCTGTATTAAGGATCTATCACCTGTGTTGTCAAAACTTGGATTTAACTACTCTTGTTCTATTGTTCAAATATGATTTTAATCTTAGAAAAACTGTTCTGTACAAAATTACATGTATTGTCTTTTCCCATAATTTATTGCTGCATTATATAAGTGTATAGATTCATACTCTTAACAGTATTTTTATTGAGTTCATTGAATGTTTTTATGTCAGTGTTTATTTTTGTCATTAAAATTTCTTTATTAAATGTTTTAAATTTTGATGGGAAACTACATTGTAGTTGCGTATTTTGTAGCTTCTCACATGTTTGTTTCAACTTTACTGTGCCCTCATTAATTACTCAAAATTAGATAATATATTTTTTGATATTTGAAGAATGTTTATGAAAAGTACCTTGCAGTCATTTTTTATTTAATGGTTATGTTTGACGAATATAATTTTACTTTGTGTTTGGCATAATATTTTCCTTAATTCAGTGCTGTTACAATACCAACCAATTATGTTATTGAATAATGTATTTTTTAAGCCTTATTTGAATACTTTCTGAAATTTATCAATGATATGCAACCTCTTGCAAGGCTTTGGCAATTTTGAATGAAAAATTTCTTTCATTAATAGATAGATGTAATTTCATCAAAGTAAAATTTTTCACTTTTAATTTTTTAAAATGATTTTTAAATCTCTTCATTTTACATTTTAAAAATATTGATTTTCTAATTTTATGGAATTAGTAAACTCCATAAAAGGAAGCGATTGGAAGAATATTCATGATAAATTTCAATTTTGATAATGAATTTTTTTCAAAATTTGGTTCTGTTTTCATTTTTGTAAACTAATATTGAGAGGAACAGAACATAAAACATTTGAATTTTAGCACTCTAAAATCTCTTTTCAAATTTCAGACTTACAGAGGAGGAATATTTGTATGTAAACAAGGCTTACTTTTTCATATATATAAAATATTTTATTTTTTATTTTTGGTATGATGTGCTTCATCAATTTAATTTTATACATATTGCATATTTTTTCAGAGAAGCAGTATCTAGTCCATCTGTAGCTGCAATGGTGTCTTCATTCACTGAAGATGATTTATATGTAGTTCTTTCTGAAGAGCAGCACAAGAAAAATAAAAAGTATAAAAAGTCCCCTCCTGAGCCATCTTATGCCTGGTTTTATGATATCCTAGGATATGAAGACTTCCAAGAAGTAAATCGTTTTTTTTTTTTCTTTTAATTCGCAATTTAATAAAATGTTCAGTTGATAGTGACTAATTTAAGAAACTTTAAATGTAATATCTTCATAAGCAATCACTCTCAAAATTGAGGGAATATATTAATCAAAGATTTGTGTTTTATATGCAATGGGGGGGGGGATTGAATTGAAGAGTGTTCATGGACTTTTAAATGTCAATGAATACTCTTACCAAATTTTAATATTAGTACTTTTAAATGTTTAAGATATTCTGCCTCTATCATTTTTTTAAATTAAGAATTTGATAAAAAAAATTATGAAACCCGAATAAAATCATAAATGTGCATAAATTGAGTGCTTCAAAATTGAGGGTACAAGTTTAAAATTTCTTTTCAAAACATCCA
The DNA here is from genome assembly GCA_019974015.1 of Nephila pilipes. Taxonomy (NCBI): domain Eukaryota; kingdom Metazoa; phylum Arthropoda; class Arachnida; order Araneae; family Nephilidae; genus Nephila; species Nephila pilipes. The sequence continues at coordinate 259,450 of BMAW01098368.1, read as the reverse complement.
GTAATTTATAAATGTCACCTTATAGATAATGTCAACAAGCTATCTGTAACCTCCACAAATTTAAGATTAGTGTTTCAATACTCATTGGATTTGAATGCTTAATCCAAAAGAGACAACAATTGAGGAAAGAAAACTAATTATAAATTTATCAAACGAAGTGATATAACTTTGTGTAATATCTATAACAGTTAGATAAAGTGTCATCTATATTTATTTTAAAAAAGTCCTAACTGATGGTACATTAGAAAATAAAGCTGGTAGAGGTCATAAGACAAATTTAAATTCAGTTGCTAAGTAAAGAATATTGTTTCTAGTAAAGATTGACCTTACAATGAGTGTTTTAAGAATTGCTTAGAGTAAGTCAACATTTAAGGTAAAGTCTTCAAATAAGTACATTACAGCTCAGAGTAAAAGCCATTTATTTGTATCATATATATATATAGACAGGAGACTGAATTTGAACAGTTTTAAATTGAGATTGGAATTAGTTTTTAGGGTGTTCTGAAAGGCAATCTAATCTGTGTTCCATCTAATAAATAAAATTTCAACCTTGAAGCTTGGAAATGGATTAGTAATGGTTTGGGGGGGGGGGATGACAGCTTTAGGAATTGGAAAACTTGTATTCATACATGGAATACTTGACAAAATATCTTTCGTCATTGTTCTAAAGAATTTGAAGAAGAGTGTTAGAAAAAATTGGTATGGAACTTTGGATTGTAGCAAGATATTGATGCCTAACACATCATAAAATGGTGAATACTGTCCTACTGTCCACAGTAGCTAAAAATTCCTCCACAATCTCCTGCCCATGATGTGATTGAAAATTTTTAATTCCATTTAAAGAAGGTAGTACAGGAACATCACACAGCAAAGAAGGTAATTTTTTCCCTCTGACAACTACAGATATTGTAAATTCGGTGCCAAGTAGTTTGGAAACAGTTACTAAAACAAAAGATTATGTAACAAAGTATTGTCTTTACATGATGCAAGAATTTTTTTTGCATGTAATCTCAATTTTGAGAGATGGCACAGTTTCATTTTCTAATTTAACTTATGTATATTATTGTTTTAAAAATAAATTCATAATTTTTATTTACTTAAAAATGTTGCTCTCTTTTTGATTTTGCTTTTAAGAAATAGAAGACGCTGTGCTTAATCCATAGGTGTATCATTTATGATAATTGAATAAATAGAGCATTCGAAAATTGAAATTTAAAATTATTATAAAAACATGACATACTTTTATTAAATAGGGAAGTTGAACTCCTTTACATACAATTTTCAAACACATTGTTTCCTATGATTTTAAAATCAGTGTTAAGTTGCATGTTATCATGTTCTAATTAACTGTGACTTTCACTGCATTAAAATAATTGTTTTTTTTTTTTTTTTACATATGAAAGTATACTGTTTTGCTTCATATTCATGTTTGTATTTTGAAAATTTATTTATGTTACAGCACATTTACTTGTATGTTTTTCAATAAATCTTGATTTTTGTTGTTCAAGTTGTGCAATAACTAAGAATATTAGAGAAAGAAAAGTATAATTGTGAAACCATTGCACATATTATATTGAGACGAGCCTTACCTATAATGTTGGATTTTGTGTGAGGTACTGTCTTGGATGTTTTGTTTATACTTTGGTGCATATAGTGTAACCAGATTCGGCCTTTGCACACCATAAATTCATAACTGCTTCCCTTCAACTTTGATTCAGAATCGTGATCATTGGCTATTAATCAGTTGTATTGCTCTCTGCAACCCTAACAAGCTAATTAGAATATGTACTTTTATCTTTGTGGGAAAGAGAATGTATTGTGGTGCTAAAGAAACTTGAACTGCAGTTGAGGCTAAGATAATGTAATACAATTTTATAATTATTTAGACAATGAAGTTTTAATCATTTATTTTTGAATTTTAAAATTTTGGTATTGATTTACAAAATTTATTTTGTATATATGTGAACTTAAGGATGTCTCATATTCACTGATGATATAAGGTGCTCTTGATACAAAATTTATTTGTAATCATCAAAACTAGTAAAAGATTTGAAATTTGAACGTCAACTTAGAATACATTAAGTGTGTCACAACTGGCATCATTATTTCTTCTCAATGTATTGGTTATGTTTTGCAATTTTCAAAATATTATCCATAACTTATTTTAGCTGGTTGCTAAAGTTATCGTCTTTCACATTTTCATATGTTTTTGTAAATGATTGTGAAAACATAAACTTAATAAAAAATAATGACTATGAAAAATGTGTTAAATTTTCATTACCTTTGAAAGTTATTTTCATACTAATGTCTTTCTACCGTTTGACTGTATCTGTAAATTTTGGTAAACTGTGCTTTGAAATTTTTAATGTTCATAATTATAATCTATTATGAGATTATACAGGATATGTTTTGATGCTTTAATGTGTAAATTTTTTCAGAACACTTCCATAAGTTTTGTTTACCATGTCAAGGATTTATTTTTGTGGTAGTGAAATTATATTGTGTAGAGAAAAATTTTATTAATGGAATAAATTTAAACTTCTGAATTTCTGTGAAAACATGTTTTTTTTTTTTTTGTAAACAGGTTAATGAACTTCAAGCGAAATTTTTGAGACAGTTACAAGAGCTGGCCACGAAAAAACATTTCATTTTAGCTGAGAGAAGCCTTTCTAAAGAAGATCGTATCAACCAATTAAAGAATTTAAGTATACCTATGCCAAATTGCCAAAATCCTGGAATGGCAGTAAAGATAGAAGATTTGACGTAATTTGAAATATTTCTGCTAATTTTGAATGTTATTTATTTATTTTTTTTATGATTTAAGCAAATTTATAATTGTCAAAAAAAATGGACGTCTAAATAAATTTTAAAATTCTTATTACAGCTAGACAAAAATGAAATCACTGTTGATTGTTTACAGAATAGTTAAATAAATAGTTAATGTCTAAAAAGGATTCTCTTATTTAGATGCTTTTATTTATAACTGATGATTTCATTTTAAAATTTAAAATGCTGCTGAGTTTGGGGATTTAAAAAATGGGTTCAACAGAGTGTTATGACCATTTGATGATATAAAATTTTCTGATCAGTTTTTGAAAAATTTGATAATTTTTTTTTTCAATTATTAATATACAAAAAATATAGTTGAAAAAAATTATTAAATATGCTTTAAAAAAAAGGGAATTGTAATATACTAAAATTTTTAGATTCTTTTTCTTACACCTCTGTATCCAAAATTAAACTTTTAAGGCATTAAAAATATCAATTTTGTTCAGCTGTGATAAAAATTACATAAATTGTCTTTGACATTATATAAAGAAAAATATTGTATGAAATATTAATGTAATTTTTAAAGTCTAACTGTATTAGACATCATAGATTGTATAATCAATTCTAGTTTTAATTATATTGTTATGTATTTCTTGGGAGTCTTTTTAACATTCTTAAGCTAATCATTAGTTAACATTTTATTAAGGTTTTTCTATATGTATTAAAACGATTGAATGATGTAGTTTGAATAGAAGATTTTTAGATGTGTACATTAGATATTACTTCTATTGATTATTTTGTATTACATTTAATTGTGATTTTTCAAATTTTTAATTTATAAAGAAATGTTCATTTCGGATTTTATATTTCAGCCTGACTTTCCAATATTTTCCTCCATCCAAAATATATGGTTTTACAGCTGTAGATTTGAAACCAGGTGGTGAGAATATAGTATGTATTATTTTAGTTAAATTTTCTTCATATGTTATCTAAGCACATAAGTTTTCTTCATATGTTATCTAAGCACATAAGTTATCTAGTAAAATTTCAAAAAAAATCTCTTCAAACCTTCTTTTTTTTGGTAAGGATTTATGACCTTGAGAAATCGTGGATATTTCTTTTTTCATAGGGTGTGCAGTCTTTTACAAATAATAGTGACCTGCCTTTGAGATACCATTGTGATCTATCTTTGTTTTCATCATCTCATGTCATCCTTCTTCCCTTGCGGCATTTACACATTTAAAAATAGATGTGATATATATTTTTGCGTACATTAACAAGTGTTTCACCCAGTTGTCCAAATATAGTTAATTCATCATTAAAAACCTACCAAGAAATGTTTCTGAATTTACATCCAGCTTTTGTCCTTATATTAAAATATGAAGAGTTACCTTAGAGAGTCTTTAAATAAATGTTATTCAACTACAAAGGAATGATAAATATATAAGGAATTATGTAGTATCATATGTATATAATTTAACAGTTGAAACATAATTAGTCTCTCTTTTTTAATAATTTTTTATTATCAGATACTTTATCTTTCCCCTGTATCTCTCCTCTTAATTTGTCCTTGAAATCTGTCATGATCACTTATACTTTAATTCATCAGTTTTGAATTTGTCCAACTTGGTAGCCACCCCTTCCCCCCGTATAATTGCTTTAAAAAAAAAATAGCCTTTTACTCCATATATGAAGCTATAAACTTTCAACTTTTGTTTATCAAACCATGTATTTGTTTCATATTTTGGTATTTATATATTTTTTAAATTAATAGATATTGTTTATAATTGTTTAACACAGCATAGCCTGATTTGGCTCTTGTATCATTAAACTCAAAGGTCACTCATTCCCTGAAACCTGAAGTTAATGTTTTACTGAAATGAATAATATGAAAGGAAATGGGGAAGCCAGTAAATAAGAGATAACAAATTTTCTGTATGGATAATACTTATATCTTAACTTTTCGTATTATCTGCATAAATCCTAAAGTGATTTTTAAAAATTCGTTTTTTTTTTTCCCTGTAGGAAGTATCTTTAGATAATGTTGAAGAATATGTTGAATTGATGACAGACTTTTGTCTTCATACTGGTATTCGCAAACAAATGGAGGCATTTAAAGGTAAGTGTTTTATTTTCATTCCTGTTTAATCCATTTTGTTCTAAATAATTAGGTCTCTAAAAGTTTTATTTATTTATTTTCAATTCTTGAATGAAATTGCTATTAAAATTAGTAAATTTATTTTTGTGAGAGAATGATTCATAATTATATAAGCTAAAAGTTTTGAACCTTCCATAAATTTTTTTGAAAGAATTGTTTTGCACAAAATTTACTAAGAAATCCCTCTAAAACTTCTTTTGAAATTTGTAAGTTTATAGTAAACTGTTTATCAGTATTCAAAGAAGTATATGCTGTGTCAATTAGAAATTAACTTATCTGGCATGTTAAGATGGAAAGTAATTACCATTTGATACTGCTTTGTAGCTGAATAACTCAAGCATTATGGTTCAATAGCATGGAATTGACTTGAATTTGTATATGAAAAGTGTTTCAAGTCACTCACTTGTACAACATTTTCCAGGGGCACTCTTCTAGCCCTTTTTGTACAAAGATATGGGAAATGTATAGCACCTCAGTTTATAGCATACAATTTTTCTGTATATTTTGTCCCTTTTGATTGTATTTGCAATTCTTAAATAATGTTACATTTTAATGCAGAAAAAGAATTATTATAAAATTTAGATTCATTAGTTTTCCTGATATGTTATATATACTGATGTCCAAATGTTAAGCATGATTCGTAAAATTGTGAAAAAATGTGTGCAAATATTGGTGAATTGGTTTGAAATGAGAATCATCTGTTGAAGGTGAAGCTTTCTCTTTATGCAAAACATTTGACCTGATGTCTATATGTGCATGAATGACTGGTTTTATTACCATTATATTAGAAGCAACATAAGTGCTATTGGTGCCATATATCATAATTTTGAACCTCAGTCAAGTGACAATGAAAACACCCATGCCAATGGGGAAACATTGAGTTTCAACATATTTAACATACATCAGTCTCTGCTACATAGCAGATCTTAGTGGTGTCAAGACTTGAACCTACGTTGTGGCAAAAACCACCGGCCACATCTTTATATGCAAAACATGTTGGAACATAGGTAAAAATGCTCACTCAGCATAAGTAGTTCAGATAGGTTTTGTGTAATCCATGTATGAAGGAATGTTGTTAATGATTAAACAGAGCAAATTATGGCACAAAGATGACAATTGGAATGTATTTGCGTAAAGAAATATTGTTGGAATGTTCGAATTTTGAGGATCACAAGCTGAAGCTTCTGGAATTCTGAGTGTGATCTCAGAATCATGGTAGAGACTCCAAATTGCAGGAAATGTCAACCAAAAACATGTACCAGGTTGGTCAGGAGTCACTACTTCTTAATAAGATTGATGTTTGGCTATAACATCAGAGGGATCGTAGTGATCGTACTGTTTCTTTGGGTAACAAAACTATTATTGTTCTTTTGCTTGGTTTTCTTTTATAATCGTTTTACACTTGTAAATCACATTTCCCATCATCTTTCATTATTCACATAATTAATAATTGTGACTTAAGGACACACCCGTGTACTACTATTACAAATTAAAATTGAAATAATTTTAATAAATATAGATTAAGTGAATATAAATATTTTACTGGTTACAATTCTCATAAATGAATTAGCTAATTTATGCTATATTTTTGGTATTTTCTATACAATAGCTGGATTTAATGTTGTCTTTCCAATGGAGAAACTCGGAGCTTTTAGTCCGGAAGAAGTAAGACTAATGCTTTGTGGTGACCAAAATCCAACTTGGACAAAAGAAGATATTCTTGCATACACTGAACCCAAATTGGGCTTTACAAGAGAAAGGTATGCAACAAAAATAGTCTTTCCATCAGCAGGTTTTTTTAAAAATTTATTTGTTGACAGTTATCAATCTTCATTTACATGTACTATTTATTGATATGATTTCAAAGAATGCATTTTGTAAATATATATTAGTCAAAGCATGCAAAATGTGCTCGATTATTGTGTAAATATTAAAGCTGTACTTCATTTGACTGTAAACAATATCTTCAAAATTTGAGCATTAAATTTTAAAAAGTGACAGAAAAGAACTGATATTTAAGGAAATGATTGTACATTTTATCTTTATTCTTAGTAGCCCATGTTTTTAAAACTAATATATCTGAACATGCATTTTGCATATATAGTGTATTCAAAAAGTTCCAGGACACCCATTTGTAAAAAGTACTAATGGCACTTCTCTGTGAAACACATGGGTTGATATTGCAACAACTTCAGCTTTTTGTATCTAGTGGTTGCATTAATTTTTGACATGGCAGTGTTCTTTTGTATGAAATGTGTATGTGTGTCATTGTCATCTAAAAAAGGGAGCAACAAACGATTATCAAATTAGGGAAAATTGGCCATTAAAAACAGATGAAATGGTTCAATCTGCATATGATGATGCTAATAGTTTTTATGTGAAATAATTTAGGTTTATTTGTACGCTATCAAGTTTGAAAAAAGCTGTTTGGATTATTGTATATTTTTACTTTTTATTATCAATTTATCATTTAAAGTGCAATGTTTATTTTTAACTCTGTCTGATACTAGAATCTTTTGTGTATTACAGCCGAGGATTTCAGAATTTTGTGAATGTACTAATTAAAATGGATGGAAGAGAAAGAAAGTTTTTTCTTCAATTTGCAACAGGTTGCTCATCTTTACCTCCTGGAGGATTAGCAAATCTTCATCCAAGATTGACTGTAGTTCGAAAAGTGGATGCGACAGATGGGAGCTACCCTTCAGTGAATACTTGCGCTCATTATTTGAAATTGCCAGATTATTCATCTGAAGAAATAATGAAAGAAAGGTTACTTGCGGCTACCAGAGAAAAGGGATTTCATTTGAATTGATTTAGGTGTGTGTCAACAAGAATAGACTGTCATGGCTTACAGACTTTTGCAGCTTCAAGTACATGTGTTTTTATGTACAAAAAACTGCTTAAAGTCTCAAAAGATTGTTGACTGAAGAACAAGAGGAAAGTATGCCTCCCCTAGTCCTCCAAAACACTCATGAGAGCTTCCTCAAAGTGAGAAGTACTGTAAAAAACTGAGTGCTTGTCCATGAGACTTTTTCAATCGCGAAGATTTATTAACCGCCTTTGTTTAAGTGGTGCCTCATGATATTTCTGCAACATTACAATTGCTTCAAAGAATGTAAATAGTTATCCCATGGAAAACTTGAATGTGATATTACTATATATATTAGTTGAGGTGTTGACAGGTCGGAATATTATAATGAATTAGTACAATGAGAAATATTCCAATAGATTTCATTGCAGGTTTTTTTTTTTTAATAATTACATTTGATTTAAATATCTTCTTTTATTTAAAACTCCCAGGAATCCAACCACTTTATCCTGCTTGTTGAACTGTTAGCAGCAGCAGAATTGTCCATTCCATATGCCAGTGGACTAAACAAAATGAAACTGTAAACAAGAGTAAAGAAAAACTATTAGTGAGAACTGTGATGCAGAGTAAATTTTTCAATCATTGTTATGAAGCACTCTTTATTTCAACAATTATTCATGTTCCAAGACAGAATTAACATCAAGTAGCGTGTTTTCCTAATAAGCTTTAATCCTTGTATTTTGATTTCATCATTTCCTGTGAAGCATTTTAATGAATTACAATCTAATTTTAGGTGAACCTAACTAAAAGAATCCTTAGATATGTGTATGAATAAATTTATGATGTGTCTGAATCAATGGGCAACATTGTGTTGAATCTACATCTTTATATATTGAATGCAGAAAAAATGTTATTAATAAAAATTAAAATTCTGGTTCTGCATCCGTTATTAGTCTCTTATTTACGATTTTCACCAGCAGTGGAGAAAGAATAAAAATGTAAAAAATTCAACTTTTGGGGTAACACTTCAAATACAGTCTTCCTTGACACTTGTACTGATTTTCTTTAAAAGTTACCACTTCCTATCAAGTGTAGCCACACATGTAAACAATACAAAACTAAATATTTTAAATAAGTTATTAACCACGTTAAATAAACATTTTTCATGATTCAATTTATATATTTTTCAAACAGAAAACACTAAATGAGTTAAAAAATAATCGCATTTACGCATGTGATTGAAACATTAAGCCAGATACCTGACATTTGTGAACCCTTTTCTTTCTATTCATATAATAGACTATCAATACACTTTGCTTCTTGAAAATTGTGTAGTTTTAAAAGTGTTCTTGAATTATGTTATTCAGGTAAGTGTAAAATAAATATATTAAAATGTGAAAACTTAACTCTACATTAAAAGGAAATATAAAATTAATTACTGATCCTTGAACTAAATGTTTCACATTTGTAATATTACTTTAAAAGATAATTACGATTCGTACATAATACTCTTACATGTTGAGTTTTTTCAGCTTATTGATCATTTCAATTGGTTAAGCACTGTTCATTTGATTCTGAAAATTGTTTCTCTAATTGATAGTGGATTTTTGATAGTTCTATTTTTGTTTCCGATAAGTAACTTTCCTAATATGGTTAAGGACATGCAATGTGCTGAGGCATTTTCAGCTAAGTATCTCTTTGGATGGCCTTAGAAGTACCATTAATTCTCAAGTTACATAGAGACAACATTCTTGGTCAAATTCTTTGCCGTTATAAAATGCTAGACTAAATAGAGCTTTGTAGGTAGGAATTACCTTCATGAGGGGACTTGGTGCATATAGGTTGGCCAACACTGTTTCCAAATTTGAACCCGATTAAGTTTGGGATGCTCAAGAAATACGTATATTATGTTAAACATTTTAATGCAGTAACGAGTGTCCCTGCAACTCAATGAAGATTTTTCAAACTGCATTGAAAAAGCAATGGGCTTTCATGATAACTGAATTAATAAACACCTTAATTCTGTGTATGGAATACCTCTGTTATATCTGTATGTGGATCAAACTCCATATTGAAATCAAACTATGTTTTTTGGAATATTTTCATTTTGTGTATTTTCAAGACAGAAAATAAGCCTGTTATTTATTTTTTGAACTGAATTTGTCAATGACAGTCTGAATAATGTTTTTTTTTTTTTTTTTTTTAATTCCATAACATTCCAACAAATAGAACTTCCACAATTTTTCTGAATTGTCCTTAATTTTTTCGGAAAATCAGTATTTTACAATCGGGCCTCGGTTGAAATTTCTTTGATAATGTTGATTCAAAAATTTACACCCATTGTCTCTGCAAGATGTAAAGGGTGAAGAAGAAATTTCCTAGTATGAGCACGGTAGTGCTTTGACCTTTTGTATCTCCATAAATGGTAAATTGAAAAGAAATTTCAATTGATTATCTAGAAACAAAAAGTAGCATTTTAAGCTGTGAAATATGCATAGGGGCATGAGATACTGAAAAAGTTTGTCAAAGCATTCAACAGGAATTAGTGCTAAACAAGATCCTCTTTAAACTTCTCAATTTTTTAAAATTAAGACTTGTCCACTTCTATTGTGCCTTCTAGTAAATCTATATTGCTTACTATAATCTTTGAGATTATTTGAATCTAAAATTTCACGCATAGCTTCTACGGTTGCATTAGTCATGACCTCCATTATTACTTCATTTTTATTTCTTTAAGTATCCCTTCATGTTTATAAAGTTCATCTTTAGAATCATATCTACCGTTGCTATTCTGCTATACTGTCCACTATATAGTCCTACATATCTTTTAAAAATTATTCTGAAACTGTTCAAATTAGATAGTGACACACAGCAAGATGAAATAACCAAAATTCAAATGATATTTATTTATAAGCTAAATTACATATTATGTAACTTGCTTAATTTAAGTGTGATTTATTTTATGGTTGTTACATGTAATTATGATAATTTTAAGTTATTACAAAAGTTATAAATGTAGTTTATTTTAAATAAATTATTTCAAAGATTATGAGAAAACAGATTTAGCCTTTAAGTAACAATATTTCATTTAAGTGTTTAGATGTAAATAACTTATTTATCTTGGTTTACAGAAGTTTTCATTATAAATAAAGTATTTAAAAGTTAAAAAAATTCTTACCTATACATAACACATGCTAATGTTAAGCCGAGAGTCAAGTGTTGAATAAATTTTGCCATAATTTCAGGAAGAATATGTTGAATAACATTTAGCAGATAGTTTAGAATTATAGCTAAGGGAAAGGAAAATAATTTTTTTATTATAATAAATTATTATTTTGTGATAAATGATTAATCATTGGAATTGAAAATCATACCTGATAACATGGAATTAAAAATGAGTGCTGGAAAATAGTGATGAAAATACAATACACGACTCATAGCAAAAAATGGCAAATAATGCAATGCCCATCCAAGAAACAACCAAAATGAAGCATTAATGGTTTTATCATTTAAATCTGAAAAGAAAAAAAAGTTATAAAAATTCTTTTTACTATGAAATATCAATTGTTTCAAATAAACAGTACTTTCAATATTGATTCATTTTACTTTGATGTATAAATCATTTTAATAGATTAATGGTACTTCTTTCAATACTGGTATTAAATATAAAACTCATAAAAAATATATTCAGAAAGACAAAAAATTACTAGATTAGGGACAACATTATAGATAGCACTTAATATGGTAATCTCTCTTCAGTAATATAATTAATTAATAAAAATGCATTTTTCTTTGATCACAAAATATTAAATATGCAAAAAGAAACTGCAATAGGCAATGTATGAGGGAGAAATATCAAATGAGCCCATAATGTATATCATACTTCAAATATTTCCATTTTAATGCATGAAGGTATTTACTTTCAAGACAAACGATATAATAATTTATATTAGCCTAAATATCATATTACATCTGCATCTTCTAAAGACTACTATCAGTAATTATTCACTGTAGCCATCTACTTGTTGCATTCTAATTCTGCCGTACATGTAATGATTTGGTTCTCTTTAGCATATCTCTCATGTATTCCTAATTTGGTTTTTAAGTATATCTTGGAACACAAATATTTCCTGTTATACTAAGAATCATGAAGCACATATTATCAGATGCAAACTCAAATAATTTCATAATTTTATCACAAATGATTATACCTATCTCAAAACGTCATAAATTTGTATGTTTCAGATCTTCAACCAGTTTTCTTCACAATTAAAAAGTGAAATTTTGTGAAACAAATACGCTTGTTTAATCAATATTAGGAAACAAATGTCATTTTCAATTTCAGTTTTGTAATATTAGTTAAAACAGAACAAGCTTCTGAAGCCTTCAACTGAACTCCTTCATTCCTCAAAACTAGCTTCACTCTGATTTCATTTAATGCTAATTTCTTAAGATTGCAGTGAAATTTTCATACATAATTCCACATTTTTACATCCAGTGATTTCTGTCTCAGATTATTAGTCTTGTAAATTGAATTTAAAAGGAAATAAAATAATAATTGTAACTTAATAGAGTACATGCTTATAATCAAGAACATTGGATAATTCAATTATCTTGTGAGTATTGAAAAATTAAAAAGAAAAAAACTATGATTTTAAATATATCCAGGTTGTTCAATAAGCTATTTAACCAAGGCCCATGGATTTTTGAATGACTTTAAAGTTTTATCTATTAATTTTTTTTTTATTCAGAAAAATAGAGTATCAATGTGCTTTTTTTTTAGTATAATGTTTTCTAATTCATCTTGTAGTATCTTACAATCTTTCTTCAAATTCAAATTGCTTTCAGATACCAATACAGCGAAAAACGCTTAACATGAAATAAAACTGCAGTCCTGACACAATACTAAACAATTTCATGCATTCCCCTCCCCCTTTTAACATGAAAAGAATTTGCTTTTCAGACCCAGATTTTTTGGCTTATTCTTTATTTCATTGGATAGAACTAAATAAACAGTGGCTTCAACTGTAGCTAAGTTACCTGTTTGTCATTGGGTAAGTATAGGCACTGCCATTCTCAAAACATTTCAATCTACTAGTCAATTAGTTATCGAAGCCAGTGAATTGTGTCAAAATTGGTGCATTTTGTGTTAAAATAAAGTGAATTTAGTGTTTTATATTATTTTAAATAACTTTTTAAACTTGTGATGATGGAGCTGCATCAGGCAGCCAATGAAAAATGGAGGCCAAAAACGAAAATCTATAAATAGTTTGGCATTACTAATTCAACAGAATCAACATACAAAATCAATTAAAAATTGATGTACATACTTAGAAATTAAATTTTAGCAAGAAATTGAATTTTAAAAAAAATTTGAAAATGTAAAAAATATTGGTCAGTTAGATTTCTTTCCCATGCAATGTTTAACACACAAAAAAATATTTCGGTACCTGTATTTCCAATGTATTTTTATTTCTTAAACAATTAGTTCAGGGGGGAAGAATCACATATTTGATATTTATTCAGTATTGCGTATTATAGAATTACAAACATGCTCCATTCTTAATTCATTGATTAAGTAATTCTTTTAATATTCAAACATTCTAAATACTGATATAATTTTTCTTTATTTCTATAAAATTTTTAATCATAATTGAAACATTTTAATTTTTGGTTTATGGTACCTTGAAAAAGGAATGAACAAGTCTTATATTATTCAATTTCCTTTTGTTAATAAAAAGGGTATATAGTTTTTTAAATCAGGAATCTTGACTAAGTATTAGTTAAACTTTAGCAGATAAATGCTCACAAATTCAAACCCAAATTGTTATTTTGCATGCAAATACAAAATAATAAATAAAAAACTTTTTATGTTAACATTTGATTTAAAATTATAGAATATTTTAGAGTAGATTAATAAACATCCATAACTTCAAAAAATACAATGTATAAACAAAGGTTAACCTTTTAATGTTGGAACCAGTTGTAAGCCACGCTGTTCTAATACTGAAAAAACAAGCTTCAGGATAAAAAATAGCTGTAGTAGCACCAAGTTTCCCCACCATATAACAGGATTTCCTAATAAATATATGCGAAGTTGCTGTCCAGAAAAAAATTGTCCCTAGAACAAAAAAATAATATATAAGAGCAAAGATAAATAAATATAAATTTCTTCAAGTTATAACAAACTATAACATTGCCTTTAATAAATTACACTTTAGTTACAGACAAAAGAGGTGGGGGGAACGATTAAAAAACAGCTAAGAGGTTTTATACATATATGTTATGTATAAAATCTAATATTTTGTGATATTAATTTTAGTGTTCTAAAATGTATTTCAAAATAATGGATAAGAGTGAAGAAATAGATGTAATACCTACCCTTAGATTAATTGGCCATTGCCATGGTCTTGATGTAATTTCACCTTCTTTTGGTTTCAAACCAGAATTGCCCTAAGTCAATATACGTTTTAAGTTAAAAATTTTGAAACAAACATTGCACAAAATCAGCTTAATGTCGTATTTTTAAAACATACCTGAAACATAACAGCATGTGATTCTAAGAATCGTTCAACAAAACTTGGAGCATAAACCTCAAAACTAACATTTGGTACTAAAAAAAAATATTAAAAGAATAAAATCACACCTTAGAATGTTTATTTACAGATAAAAAATCATATTAAATTTTGAAAATTTCATGTGAAAATAAAAATTATAAAAGAGTTTAATAATCAACAAAACAGTTTGAAGATGAATTAATAAAAGTAAAATTGGAGATCATTATGTGTAATGGTGGAGTGGAAATTAATGCTATAAAATTTTAAATATATATGGAATTCTTGAATATACAGAGTTATTCAAAATGATTCATCCAATTTCAAAATTCCTTATTTTCATAAATAAACAACACAGAATGATAAATACTATATGAATGAAAAGAGAAATATGGTAGTTTTTTTTTACAAGTGTTCGATATAACTTCCTTTAGTTAATGTATGTCAATATAATGTGTATATTCCTGCCAAACACATTGTAAAGAGTCAATGGTTATTGATTACACAGCAGCAGAAATCCATTGTTTAAACTCAAATAAATTTCTTGGTGATGGTGGAGCATACACTTTATCTTTTACAAACCCCTGAAGGATGAAATCGCATGGCCGTATCAGGTGATTTAGGTGACCAGCTGTGCAGCATCAAGTCATCTGGTATATTGCAAAATGATCCAACTATGAGTTAGCCCCACTAGAGCTTCTAAAACCGCTTTAGTAGAGTGGCTTCATGAAGATCATGTGAGAGTCAGCTATTATTTACAATATGAAACTTCTGCAGTTTTCCTTTGTATTCATGCATTACTAATCTTTCTATGTCATTTATTTTTGAAAATATAGAATTTTGAATAACCTTGTATGATTCAGTTAACTCATCCACAATCAATACAATCATATTTAAATGAAACAAAATTTTCACAGAATAAAAAGTGCTTTTCAGATGAAGTTATCAAATACAATTAAAATTGCTTATTTTGAATGCAAATTTACAATATCGTGTTTCATTTGCATAGCGTAGTAATAATAAATTTTGATTTTGAAATCGGACAATAGCATCAGAAAGCCTTTTTTTTAAATAAAATTGGAAGGGAAGAATAAAAATTACATACACTTTGGAAAATAATTATCTTCAATATTCCACAAATTGTTAGGGTCTCGTAAATTTGGATTGCAACTGACTTCCATCTGCTCGTATCCCCTAAATTTATGGAAAAAAAAAAAAGTTTTAAGATACGCTTCACACAGAAATTGAAAATATTTACATAAAAACACATTACGATGGCATTAAATCAATAATTTAATTTAAAAATGAGCAAACAGTTACTGCTCTATCGCCTAGGGAATTTTGAATTTCGAAAAGTCTGCGATCCAGAAGACACTTGAAGGACTGGATGACGACTACGAAGGAATTTCTGGCAACTGAACGAATGTAAGAAGGGTCAAATTGTAGGCTTACGTATAGCTGATTCGTTTTACCATCGTATCGCTACTGAAAGGCACATTAATGAGTCCAATGTGCATAAAATATGGACAAAATGGATCGAAGAACGAAATGTGAATCGTCGCGAAAGACCAGGACCACCTAAACGTACAATAGAAGGTACGGATAAACGCATCCGAAGAGATGCGCTGGCGGCCCCACAAAGAACTACTCTCGATATTACGCGGAATGTACATGGAGTTTGGATGCTCAAATATCTGAGAGAATAGACATGCAAATCAACCAGCGATGGTAAGACAAATCAGATGTACATAATCCTGGGTATATCGCTTCGGATGCCTTTTGATAATAACCACAGATTAAGACTCACAGATGCGATCACTTTCATATTGTGATTTTTCGAAAATGTTTGGTAAAAATCAAATCCTTATAACAGCATATCATTCCAATCAGAAATGGGATAGTGGACATATTTCGTCGCCACTTAAAATCATCCATCAAAACGCATGAAATCCCTCAAAAGGTCGGAAATACTTCGTATAGTTATCCTAGGAATCCGCACAGCTGTCAAAAACATTAAAACATCATGAACTGAACTGGTGCATGAAACAACTCTCAAACTTCCCAGTGATATGATTGAAACATCTATTATTCCACGAGGTCACGATATCTTTGCTTGTCGTCCTCGAAATACAATGCACAAAATGAATCCAGTTGCAATATCCGCACACATACATGCATTCATGGACTAAAAAAAGATTTTATATCAATCCCTCCATAAAAACATGTCCACATGTATTTTTAAAAATTGATAATGTCAAATGTCTTTGGATGTAATTCTTATACAGGTCCCACAAGGTTTTAAAACGAACAGAAAAAAGCTTTATCATCAAGTTTAATGGCTTGAAATCAACGATGTCCATAGACTGAGTCAAGAAGGAATATTTTCCCACCGGAGAAGATAAAACTTCAAATCTACACATAGAAAAAAAAAACATGCTTTCAGAATTGTTCAGATTGAAAAACATCTGCAACAATCAAACTGCATCAGAGAAAATCTATAACTAGATCAGGCAGACAAGTTCATTCCTTGAAGAAATTATCTACATATATTACTTATTAACCTTATCAAATTTCTTGGATTTATATACACTTAATATTATTAATCTTTTGTCATAAAGGAATGAATGTGTGAATTTGCCAGGAAAGATTTCTAAAAGTTTTTATTTTCATATCTATGGCTGTGATTTCTACAGCATGTGTTTTTTAGTACCATTCCGTTAAATTAGCATCAGTCACAAGGAGGTTACTCTGCAGTATCTCCTCAAGTATGTATATTACACTGAAGGTACTCTGTAATATCTTGCCAAATATGTATATAATATCAAAACAGTACAAAAGTGGCAAAGATAATTCAATGTTCAACTATATATGTATTTTGTTGGCAGCCGATGGATCTGGTATTTACTATAGAATATAATGCTGGAATAAAGCATTTATTAAACCTTCTGAATTGTGGATTGAGTTACTAAAAACAGCTTAAATATCATTGTACAGATAAAAAGGAGGAAATATTTTGAAAAAATCAATTTACAATAATAAGAATAAATTCTTTTTCTAATCTCAGAAAATGCTCAAAACAAATTTGACAGTATTTGAATTAGTTAAAATGAAAACTAATGTGAAAAACTTGAAAAATTGCTGATTTCCTTTTGATTTGATTTTGATCATTTTTAGAAAATAATTTAAACTGACATTATCAAATAAACAATCAAAACATATGAATAAACATAACTTAATATTTTATCTAGAGTAAAAATGAAATTAGCTTACCATTTTGGCAACTGTTTTGAATCAGAGTGCAAAGCACATCCCGTTAATGAGTGAATGAATCGAATTTTGCTAGTAACAGTTGAAACAGGAATTCGTTTGTCTTCTCCAATAATTTCTAACCTCCAAACATCATTGGTATCACCAGTACCATTCTAAACATTAATTAAAATAAAGATAATGTTCAAAACACGTATTGCATTTACAAAAAATTATAGATATAGTAAATATCAAAAATTTATTAGATTCCTTTAAATTATGTATAAATTTTTGGTTATAAAGTTTATATGTATAATAAATATATTTCACAGAAAACAAATTTCTAAGGTCGAATATACATTTGAAAAAGTACTTCCTTTATTTTAATCAATGAAAACAGAAGGAACATAAAAAAGTGAGCTTTTAAGTTATCATTAACAAAATTAAAAAAGCAGCAAACCAGATATTAATGTATTTATATACTTAATTATGTTCCATTACTTGGTTTGTTCTTCTTACCATTAAAAATAGGCAATTTCAAAAATTAAAAGACACAACTCATAATTTTTAAATAATGAGTTGCATGCAACAATAAGATTTTCTTGTAAAAAAATCCCTAAAAAATATCTGATTTGTAGTCTTTCTAGGGAAGTGTTTCCTCAGGATTATTGTATTTCTAATCAACATTTGTACAATTTCAAAACATTGTAATAAGTAATAGTTTTCGAAAATCATCCTATATTAAAGTTAATTCATGTTCCTTAAGAGTATTAAAAAATGTTATTTAGCATTTTTCTGTACATATATAGTAGAAAATGGCAGTTAGAGGATTGTTCTATAAATGAATCGAGGAAGTTGAGTATCTTTCTCCATGAACGATTCTGTCAAAAGCTGTGAACTGAAGCTGTGTTAAAATGTATCCTCATAACATTTTTGGATAGTTACCCACTTCAAAAGTCAATATCATATTAAAATATCTCTATTTACATTATTATCAGTAAACATGTTGTACCTTTGAGAGAGAAAAAAAAAAAATCGAATCCTTATACAATACATTCATAATTTTTTGACATTTAAAACTAAGTACTGAACCAATTTCAAACAACAATAAAACAATGGATGCACAAATTTTGAGAATCATTTGCATTTCAAATAAAGAAATTTAAACGCATTTTTTAAAAAAGTTCATTTAAACTACAATAATTTATTTCAATAATTATGGCTCAAATAAAATTATATGAAAAATAAAGCCATATCTAAGAGTAAAATATACTAAAACAAAATGCATTTTCGAATAAAGCAATATATATTCCATGGAATACTCACTTCGCCATAACATGTAACTTGTTGGTGCCTTTTAGTAATTGGTGCAACTTCCTTGTGACTATGAAGATTTCTTCTGGTGCTAAACAATTAAATTTCTATTACATGCAACTTATTAGAAAAACTGGTATTATTATGCTGCAAAAATAATTAAAAAATTTATAGCTTTAACAATTAACTATAATTAAGCCGTGCATTTTTAAAAAAATATATTAATTGCATCTTTCAAATGCCTAGGAATCAAACACATTAATCAAAGTGAATAAAATATATTGCAAAAGAATGATAAAAACCAATATGAAATTTATTTAAAAAAAAGTAACGTTAAAATAATCCAAACTTTTTAAAATCGTTTAACAAAAATGTTGAAAACTTTTGCATTAATCTTATTTTAAACAATAAATAATTTTTAACCAGGGAACATAATATTATAGAATTAATAATCAAACTGAATGTAAAAATGTAAGATTAGATCATATTCTACAGATAAAAATATTTCAATTTAAAGTTGCCAAAGTTACAATATTTAAGTAAATATTGTAACAATACCACATAAACATATTCTAATTCATTTCGGTTATGCACCATCTCAGGCATCATGCTACATCCTATTAACTTATTACTAAGGTAACCAATCCTCCTCCTTTATGAAGGACAGTCCTTATTTTGTAGGCACTGTCCTTCTTCGAAAAGTGTCCTCCTTCCTGTCCTTCCTTTCGATATTTTAAAACTAATCTGTTAACCTTTCTAGTCAAAAATAATGCTCCCAACTGTTAAGCAAATATTGAATACAAAAAACTTTTAGAATATTCAAAAATTAAATGGCTCACTCTAGCACCTACTATGGAGCATATTTTACAGTTATGTGAGCTTCTCCATTCACATTTTTTAAGTTTAGACAAATGTCCAAAAATTCTGGAATCTTTTTCATTTATGAATTATTGGAGATATTAATGTATTTTGTTCATAATCATCATTTATTTTCAGGCATTTATTTTCCATAAAACGATTCAAAGGATTGAAGGTGGTCATATTTCAGCAATAGAAGTTAGTCTTATTTTAAAAGATTTTATCCTTAAATATAAATCACGATTTGAAAAAAAAACAAAACTTATTCCTTTAATAATAAAAAGAAAATTGTTAAACTTAGAGAAATCAAATCCGAGCCTAGTGGAAAAGTGCACCAAAGAAGTGCAGAATTTTTAACAAACATCATTCCAATATCTCGAAGAATGGTCTGAAACAAATATCACAGGAAATAACAGTTTTCAATGGTATTTTTTTGGCTTGATCGCAAGTAAATTAGGCAGATCTTGAAAATCGTGTTGAGTTTTTATCGAAAAAAAATGCCTGATATTAAAATCGATGACAATTGTCAGAAGAAATTAAAAGACTGGAAATATATTTTAGTTCTGATAAACTAGAACAATGGGAAAATCAATATGTTGAAATTGATAAAAGATGGGAGGAAATATTAACAATTTCAAAAATAAACAGATTCCATATGAAAATTTAGTTGTTCTAGTCAAATTTACTTTGTGCTGCCCTGTAACTAATGCAGCAGTAGAAAGAGTTTTTTTTTCTTTTTCTTCATTGGTTGAACAAGCTAGAAATCAAGATTGAATGCTGATACTCTGGCTGCAACACTTAACATAAAATTCAATATGAAGGATATTTCTTGCTCCGAAATTTCCAGTATATTGTTAGAAAATGATATATTGACAAAAAATATTCATTTAATGGAAAAATACTCGTTTAATTAAATAATTAAAATGGATATAAACATAATTAGTGTATTTTTGTTTGAATTAATAAAATGTTTCATATATTTACACCGTACTTTTTCTTAAATTTTTTCGTCCTCCTTTTCATTGTAAAAAAACTGGTCACCTTATTATTATATACCCGCCTAAAGAAAGTAATGAACTAACGGCAGCTGTGTATTCACCCAAAGCTGCTATGTCGATAAATTTCTGATGCAACCTCACACGCTATCAGGCCTGACCAATCGGCATGTGTATTCAAATCTCTTGATCTCGTGGATAATTGTAAGAAGTATTAAATGTGGGGAACGTCAAGGTTTGAATGGAGAATCTCTTCGATTTGTCTCTGAAAGATGTCCTAGCGAAAGTTGACCTTGAACCGGATGTCGTCCTCTTCACTTAACCGAGGTTCTAAATTACAAGATCCGTCGCAAATAGCACTCGAGTTAATTCTCAGTGCGACGCCAATAAACAATCACTTACAATCACAAAAGTAAAACAAATTGCATGGATATGAAGTAAAACAATAGATAAATGAAAAAATAGAAAAGAATAGATAACAGAGAAAATGAAAAAGAATAGCTATAGAGTAAACTAATAATTTCACTGGCTTCAGACGATGATGCGTGGTTATTAAAGGCCAAATTGTAAGCATTTATTTTACAACATCAGGTAAAATCCAAAATTTAACTGACCGAAAAAAAAAAAAGAAAAATAATAATAAAAATAAATTAATACAAGAAATATATAATAAGGATTATAACAACAAATTTTTAAAAAAAAAAGGATAGACCTAATTATTTTTAAAACTAAACGAGAATATAAAAGAGATAAAAAGAAATTGAAATGATCTACGCAAGTCTTCTACACTTTGCTTTAAACAATTTTTCTGAAGAATAAATGCAAACATGAAATAAAATACTTACACAACATGCTCAAGCCTTATTAAATCACCATTGAGAACAAGCTCGACAGGATTATCTCCTGATAAATTGGGTTCTAAATTAAACTTTTTAATCATCCATTTGTTATTTTCGTCCTTATGAGAATAGGCTGTAACCTGTGTAAAATTATAAACAAAGAGTAATTATACTTCAATTATTTTTCACTTCTGAAAACTCGAATTGTTGACACTACAATATTGGTTATATTACTAATTCATGGTGTGACGTAGTGGCAAAAATATTTCGAGGCATCAATTATTTAAAAAATCATTTATTAACATCTTCATAACCACCATTCAACTACAGAGCTCTGCTCTCGCCAAAGACAACGTTTCGTCTCCGAAACTGTCTGGTGTCTGGCGGGCAGCGTAACGTTTTCCGCTGTTGTAAGGGGAAATGACGTCATTCAAGGGGAGTATATCATTTCTAAGAATACAGTAACAAACAACAAAATGTTCACAAGCTATGACGTCACAACTCCTCCCCCGTTAAGATCTTTTTACGTTAGTAAAAAGCATTTCAGAAAGATTTACACACTATAGGAATTACAATATATGCATACTAATGAGATAACGTAAAACAAACATATACAATAATACACTATGATTCCATATACAAAAATTATTTCAGCGAAATTATTACATTAAATATATCATCTCCACATATAACTTTCCCATTAAAATAGTCTACTTAGGCAATCAGCATTCTGGTGCTCCTTTCCTTTTTTATGAATGACTTCATAATTCCAAGGCTGCATAGCTAATGACCATCTCATCAGTCTAGGATTAACACCAGAGTTTTTCTTCAGCCATACTAAGGGATTATGGTCCGTCTGGATGTAAAATTTATACTGTCCATCCAAATAGCATCGCAATTTCTTGACAGCATAAATGATGGCGGCACATTCCTTTTCAGTAGTACTGTATTTTCGTTCATTGGATGTAAATTTTTTGCTCAGATACAATACAGGATGTTCTTCTCCTTTTTCATCTTTTTGAGACAACACTATTCCTATCCCTGCATCGGATGCATCGCATTGTAAGATGAAAGGAACATCAAATTTTGGAGCATATAGCTCAGGGTTATCGGTGAGGCGCCTTTTAAGTTCTTCAAACGCCAGTTGACACTGTTCGTTCCAAAGAATTTTGGACCTTCTATGTCGTCCCTTTAATAATTCAGTCAATGGTGCAGCTAAAATTGAAAACTGTGGTATATATTTCCGATAGTACCCTGCTAATCCCAAAAATGCTCGAATGTCAGTCTTTGATGAGGGAACTGGAAACTCCTTAATAGTTTGGATCTTAATCTCGTTAGGAGATCTTTTCCCTTGTCCAACGTAATGTCCAAGATATTTAACTTCTGATTGAGCAAATCTACATTTGTTTATTTTAAGGCATAATTTAGCCTTGTCAATCCTTTCCAACACTCGGTCAAGATGTTTCAGGTGTTCAGTCCAGTCGAGGGAGTAGATTGCTACATCATCAAGATAAGGTAAAGCAAATTCTTCATACCCTCTCAATAGTTCAGCCATCATTTTACTGAAGTAGAAGGGAGCATTCTTCAGTCCAAATGGCATTCTAAGCGGTCGAAAGGATCCGAAACTGGTAACAAATGTTGCATATCTTTGTGCTTCCTTGGTTAAGGGTATCTGCCAATAACCCTTTGACAGATCTAGCACACTGATATACTTCGCTGCAGCAACTGCTTCAATCCGTTCCTCGATGTTAGGTATAGGGAAATATTGTGTCTTTGTAATTTCATTCAGCTTCCTAAAGTCAATGCATGGTCTAGGTTCCCTTCCAGCTGCTTCTACTAGGATCATTGGTGATGTAAAATCACTTTCTCCAACTTCAATTATTTTCATTTGTAGCATTTTGTCGATTTCTGCCTTTAAAATATCCGTTTGTCTAGGAGACATTCTGTATGGCTTTGCACAAATTATCTTCTTCTCTGTAAGTTCAATATCAAATTTGACCATGTTGGTAAGTCCAGGAACGTTTGAGAAACAACGAGAATATTTGCACAATAAGTTACTTAACCCATTTACTTGTTCTTCATTTAATCTGGATTCGACTTCGCTAATCTTCAGAATCTCATCAAGATTAAAAATATTTGGATCGTTTTCAACTGCAGGAAATTCTTCATCTAACTCTGAAGTTTCTTCATTGTGGGCAATAACTAGATTTACGAACTCGGGTCTTTGATAGTATGGTTTAAGTAAATTCACGTGATAAATTTGGGATGGATTTTTCTTATCAGGTAGATTTACAATATAATTGGTTTCGGAAATTTTGTTTTCCACTGTACCAGGTCCATACCATTTGACAGATAACTTATTTTTCGGCGAGGTAGAAAGAACAAGTACCATATCTCCAGGTTTGAACTCTCTTTTAATGCTGTTCTTATCATACCATTTCTTTCTTTTTTGATTATTTTCCTCCATATTTGTGACGGCAAGTTCCTGACATTTCTTTAACCTATTCATCAGGGTAAGCACATATTCTACCACAGAATTTTCTTCTTCTTCTGGTTGTAACCAATTCTCATATAGTAGAGTAACTGGAGTTCTTAGGTTCTTTCCATGAACAAGCTCTGATGGGCTGAATCCAGTAGATTCGTGTGTCACTGTTCTCAACGCAAATAAAGCGGCATGAACATGTTTCTCCCATTCTGGTCCTTCTTCAAAGCACAGAACTCGAAGTATTCGATTTATGGTGCGGTGAAACCTTTCCACTGGATTGGTTTGTGGGTGGTAGACCGAACTATTAACAACTTTAACTCCAAATCGTTCAAAAAACTTAGATGTTAATTCACTCATAAATGAGGTTCCTTGATCATGTTGAATTTCCTTTGGGAAACCAGTTCTACTGAATATCTGCAGAAGAGCATCAATAACCGACACGGAGGTTATGTCAGACAAAGCTACAGCATCCGGGTATTTTGATGACATACACATTGCTGTTAGTAGGTATTTCTTCCCAGAAGTGGTTACTGGTAATGGTCCAACAGTATCAATGTTAAGTTTGGAAAACACTTCCGTAATAACAGGAACCAAAGTCATAGGGGCCTTCCTTTTGTCGCTAGATTTTCCCACCCTTTGGCAAGGATCGCAAGTTTTGACATAGTCTTCGCAATCCTTGTAACAATTTTTCCAGAAGAAATATTTCACCAAGCGATCCTTCGTTTTGGTCACTCCCAAATGACCAGAGGTACCTTCATGGCACATTTTTAAAATATCTTTTCGGAATTTAGTGGGTATAAAAATTATTTTCCTTTCCAACCCACTTTTATCTACTTTCCGTTTTACCAGTAATTTTCCCTTGTATAACTCGTATTCTTTTGAATCTCCCTCCTTTTCAATATCTTTCATCAAAGGCATCAATTCTGCATCTTCCCTTTGAGCTTGCACAACCTGATCCACATCAAGTTTGATTAATTCAGCCTGGAATTCATCATCAGTAGGAAGGAGTTCATCCTCTTCAGGATTAGCATCTTCGCTGTTAATAACAATGCTTTGGGGTTCTTCTACCAACTGTTCAGAAGTCTCTTCTTTTTCTCTCAATTTCTGTCTTCTTGTTTGAACCGCATTCACTTGATGCAATGAAATGTTTCCTTCATTTTTGAAGAGAGCAGCAGTCCTATTCCCTAGAAGATAATGACCACGATACAGTTCATCTGGAATAACAGCTGCTTTTGTGAATGTTCTGCCCCACTCACATTCAATAAGAACTTCTGCTAGTGGTAGGCACGTTGAACTAGCATTCAAAGGTTGTTGCACCCATACATGTTCACCAGTCATATCTTCAGGTGTCACAAATCTACGGCAAACAATATCTATAGTGGCTCCAGTGTCGCGAAGGATTTCGGTACTGATACCATTTATTTTTCCGTGAGAAGTATATGGCTGCAAAAAATTTGTCCTTACATCACATTCAGAAACAGAATTTACAGGCTCTGAAGCTTTCTTCAATTTAGGACAGTTTGGACGTAAATGATCAAGAGCGTTACAGTAAAAACATCTCAGTTGTCTTCTTTTTTCGAATTCCTTATTGTGACTAGGTCCAAAAAGTTTTCTATCAGGCTTGTTTGACTCATATTTGGGATTTTCAACCTTTCGAGGAGTTTTGTCAAATCTTCCAAACTTGCTTGGTCCTTTAACTTCATATTTGTCTCTCGAAAATGAATTAACTGGCCTAGCTCGAAATGTTTTTCTCACATCTTCGAATTCTTCCAATTTTTCAGCCAATATACTAGGTGAACTAATTAGGGACCATTCATCCAAATAGTATTCTTTAAACTCAAACGGTGCACGTTTTTTCATCTGATCTGCAATGATTAAATCCCGGAGTTGATCGAAGGTTTCAACTTTTAGTCCAGACGTCCATCCATCGAAATAGGTCTGTAGTTCATGATAAAAATCTTGCCAGGTACGTTCAGCAATTTTCTGGTGCGTATGAAACAGTTGTCGGAATTTTTCGGGAGTTAACTTAAATCTCTTTAACAATAATTTCTTCACGTGATCATAATCATTGGCTTTTTCCTCAGACTCACGTGCAATTATCTGCGTGATTTCTTGCGGTAGTAGCCCCAACAGATGTGTGACCCAAAGTTCCTTTTGTAGAGATATTCTACTAGCTTGACGCTCAAATAGTACTAAATACAGGCTAATATCTTCCTTCATATCATATTTATGAAGAAGCTTGCTCAATTCCTTACTGGGTATTCTCGAACTTTCCATTTGTGGTTCTTGAGCTGATCTTATTTGAACTTCTAGCTTTAATTTTTCCAGCTCAAAATTTTCTCTCCGCCTTTCCCCCTCAAATTCCAATTCTTCCTTCCGTTTTCGTTCTTGAAATTCGAATTCTTCCTTCCGTTTCCGTTCCTGAAATTCCAATTCTTTCTCTTGAATTTCCCATTCTTCTTTCCGTTTTCTCTCTTTAACAAATTCCTCAAACATCGATTTAACGAATTCCTCTTCATATCCGTCACTCTTAAGAATAATTTCTTTTAAAGTTATCATCTTCATATCCTGAGTAATTTTTAAGTCTAATTCTTCCGCCAATCTGATCAAATCCTCCTTTTTACCTTTTGCTAAATAAGCCATTTTCTTAAGGAAAGAAAAAAAATAACACCAGAAAGCTAATTGACTCAAACAAACCTAAAATGTTGGCCTATCTACGAATTTACAATATCAAACTGAAAAATCTTTCGAAATATAACTTATTTACTTCCTCCAAAATTACATAAAAATATTCACATAAATACAATAAAAATGTTCACATAAATACAATAAAGCATTCATATAATTCTTATATTTCAAAAACAGAACTAAATGACTTTCTTTTAAATTAAAATTTAAAACGAAATTGACACAATCCTTATTACCTTAAGTCTACCTTCTGTGATGTTTTTAATTAAATTAAGAAAGATCATACACACTCAATAAAAATATCAAAATTAAATTTGCATTTGAAAATCAAAACGAAAATTATTCCTTTTAAAAACACAGTTTCAGTTCTTAATTAACACACATAAAATAAGAAATGCAGTAAATTGTTAGAATACTAATACGATTTTCATACAAAAATATAACTCTCCAATATTATCTAATATCTCAAAACGAAACTTCTCTAGATTTTTCTTAATAATAGCTATAAGATATTTATGATCTCTACACACACAATCTTTTCCTTAAAATTCAATAATAACACAATATATATATCGTTGATAAATTAAGAGTTTAATACAAAATCAAAACAAAACTATACTGCATCACAACAAAATTTTCTTTGCTAATTAAAATCACAGAAAATAAATTTTTCATGTAAGGAAAAAAACACTTATCTTTTTTATTCTTCTTTTCTTTTGACGACAAGACACAATTCCAAGATGTAATTCCAAAAGAAAAATCGAACACAGTACTGTAAACACTTCTTCAAAACCTTTCTTGAAGACGACGATTTTGGAGTACAGGGAGTACTTTCTTCAGTAAACTAAGTACAGGGAGTATTTTCTTCAGTAAACTAA
>BMAW01098368.1:204129-231847 GCA_019974015.1 Nephila pilipes | reverse complement strand
CAGGGAGTATTTTCTTCAGTAAACTAAGTACAGGGAGTATTTTCTTCGAACGGTAATCTCTTTCTTCAAAACTGAGTGCAGGGGCACTTTCATCAAGCAAAAGAATAAACACGCAGGCCGGACTTTCTTCAAAACGATTAAAGTGCAGGGCGCACTTTCTTCAAACAAAACAGTTAGCAATGTGCAGGGTGCACTTAAAACAATAACCCAGGATGGTTATATCATCGGCATTCTTCGCCGTAAAAGGTGTGGCTCTTTCACCACATATCGACACAACTTACTTTCACCACATATCGACACAACTTTTTTTTTCTCGTTCGGGATCCTATCCCAGCGCTAGCCACCAATTTATTTAAGCTGTGACGTAGTGGCAAAAATATTTCGAGGCATCAATTATTTAAAAAATCATTTATTAACATCTTCATAACCACCATTCAACTACAGAGCTCTGCTCTCGCCAAAGACAACGTTTCGTCTCCGAAACTGTCTGGTGTCTGGCGGGCAGCGTAACGGTTTCCGCTGTTGTAAGGGGAAATGACGTCATTCAAGGGGAGTATATCATTTCTAAGAATACAGTAACAAACAACAAAATGTTCACAAGCTATGACGTCACAATGGAGATTGGCATATTACGCATACGTACTCGCACACACACACGATACGACAGACAGATAGATAGATAATGAAAATACACATCAAGTTGATTCAAAAGAATTTTCGTATTTCTATTTCTACACCTGTGACAGTGAAACCCGTAGTTAACACTTGCGAAATCCGATTCCGGCACATGAGCACCCATTCGGTAGAACAGGTTGAAATTAGACAGTAAGAGTGATTAAAAGTACACGTGTGTCTTAGCCTACTACTAACGAAGGACACACGAATCGCGATATTTTGCATTTTGTGTGAAAGGGGTTGAACTCAAGAGCAGCTTTGAAAGATATAAACGATGTGAAGGGTTTCGGTACTATGGATGAAAGAACAAGGCAGAAGGTGATACCAGTCCTGAAGAAAAACCAAAAACAGGCCACCCGACAATTATAGATTACGAATATGTGCTCAAGATCATCGAACAGCATTCACACATCAACAGCAAAACTTGAGTCTTTTCAAAGCACCATCAATCGTCCAGCTCGAGTTGGTGAATAGGTGCTGTCGGAAACTCCCCATGAATTGACCCAAATGCAGCAAGAATGACATAAGGAAGTGTTCTAACAATTGCTCTCTCCAAACTCTACGATAGCTTATTTTAAAGTTGAATTGCGACAGGGGACGAAAAATGAATTCACTTCCGAAATCCGGATATGAGGAAGCAGAAGTAGTATTCCGACCAGCCCCCGAAATCCACAGTTAAACAAGGGAGGTACGAATAAAAGGTCATGTTAGGTGTTTGGAGGAATTTCGAAAAGATGTACTTAAGCATCATTCACAGTAAGGTGTTAAACTGTGAGCAGCAAAGAAGCATCCATTCAGAGGCCTCTGATTGGCTACATCTTCGCTGCTTACAGTTTAAAGCCCTGCTGTGAGTAAGGCTTTAGAGTTTCTTCTCTTCGTGCTGTGGGCGCAGACCTTATAGAGAACTTCGACATGTTAAGAAGATCCGGTACCAGCACTAACCAGCAGGAAGACGTTCGAGTACACACTGCACAATGGGCTAAATTCACAGACAACTGGCGCCACGTCAAAATCACGTGATGTCTACAAATACAAACCCGCGTGGTTTGCGCTAACATCGGATTTCTCTATATGCTAGTTATTTGCATCTTGTACTTTAACTTTCTTTTAATTAAGATATTTATTATTATCATGTTTCTTACATTATTCGATTATTTACATTCGGCAAGATATTATCTGAGTATGTTTTCGTATATCTATAGTTTTATTATCGTTCAATTGTGTTGTTAAAATGTCTCTTGGTAAGCTATAGCAAGCCTATTTCAACTTGTTTTTGACGTTTATTTGTATACTTACGATATAAGCTTCAAATTATTTTCTGCTTTAAATTGTTAACGGCCATTTCAGCTTTTTGTTTTGCTTAAGCTTATTTTGTATTTCAAATTATTTTATATATAAATATTGTTACGTATCAGTAGATCATCGGTTGTTTCAAACATGTTAAAAATAAAGGCCCCAATATTTATTCTAGTATTGTAATTATTCTAAAACCTTGGAAAAATAAGTGTAATTAAGTTTTTCTGAATTACAGTATCTTTTAAATGTAAACACTTTATATTTATCAAGCTGATTCTGTTTAAAAAATAAAGCAACATTGGATTAAACTATTTTCTCTTTTAATCAAGATACAT
The DNA here is from genome assembly GCA_019974015.1 of Nephila pilipes. NCBI lineage: Eukaryota > Metazoa > Arthropoda > Arachnida > Araneae > Nephilidae > Nephila > Nephila pilipes. Next base: position 229,541 of record BMAW01098368.1, on the reverse strand, counting down.
AATCAAGCTGTAACAGATATATAATGATTTAAACAGGTGTCATTTTGTACCTTGAATTAAAGTTTTTTTAAAATGTGTTTTGCAAATAAAATTAATTAATTCAATCAAAAGTTGATTATAATGTTTTAAAAAGGAATCAAGAGTATTTAAGAAAAACATGTGTGAATATGTAAATTCTATATACAATTTCAATTTTAATGATTTGCTAGCATTAATTTTTTTTCTTCTCAAAATAATGTTTATTAATCAAATACAATTTTACGTATATATTTAAATGTAAAATGAAGTACAGAAAGTAAGGTTCTGACTATTGAGAATAACTAGACACATATCAAATCTTATGTTAGTGATAATCAATCTGATTTTTAAAAATATGTACAAAATGTTAATTTTTAAAATTGTATTTTCATAGAAATGATACAGTAGGGGGAGGGGAACAGAATTTTGAGAAACAGAAAAATTTATATTCTATAAATCTTGAATATTGTTTAACAATTTGTTATGTTGCCTTGCCATGCAAAAGTTATTGTTTCTTCGAGCCAACACCAGAACCTTGGTTTCACTTCGCAATTCATCTCCTCACACGCATACTTTTTAAAAACATGAATTAACTTAAGCAGTAAGTACACGAATAAAGTGGTTAAATTCTGTAAATAAACATACAAGTATCAATTCTTTTTTTATAACATCAGAATTATCTTACGAAGTCTATTGAAAAATAAATATTTAGCTTAGGACTTTTATGAATGAATTGCAAATAAAAATGAATTGTAAATATGTATTTTATGGAATGTAAACAAAAATGTTTAACATGTCAAATAAAAGGACAAGATAATATGCTCCGCCTTATCCTATGGTAAACATTTATATGCGTTTTTTACAATTTAATGAATTATATATAACTACAATGTTTGTGTCATGTATCGAATTCAAAATAAATTGTTTTATTTATTCCGTGGAAATGAATGTTGGAGTTCATGCATAGAACAAAATCTGAATATACTACACCAAACATTTATTTAAATTTTTGCAACAATTTTAGGCCACATTATAAAAAAACCCAAAATATGAAAAGATCTGTGTAAAATCTTAATTACAAGAAAATCAAATTTTGAATTGATATAAAAACAAGTTGTGGTTTCTCCCCTTCATCCCCAAGTCATATGAGTTTAAAACAGATAACTTAAAAAAAAGTAAGACAATAGTGATGAAACACCCAACAATCACTTATATGATGAACAGTATTTGGGATATAACAGGAGTGAGTGAGTGAGTGAGTGAATGTAAAGTTTATTGGTGCAAGAGCCAGATATGGCTATGCTGCGCCAAACAAGATTAAACTGTGGTCTAGACGTGAAGTTGAAAAAAGGTAAAAATGGTTGACAAGAAAGAGGGTCGAAAATAGAGAAGGATCGCTAGGGTATCCCGGGAGTGCGTCACCCATGTTTACCAAAGACAGTAAAACCCCATGGGAAAGAAAAAGATCACTAAGGTGCCTCGGGGTCATGATGCCCGTATTTACCTGAAGAAGGCAAGTCCCCGAGGTCCCCTGATATAATCCCCAGGGGCAGGGTGCCCGGCTATACCCCCAGACGCTGGGTACCCATTTTAGTAGCCTTTTACGACATGCATGAGCTACAGTGAGACTATTCTGTCATCCCCGGTCACCACACGGGTCGGGATATAACAGGAAGGATGCCTGATTAGACTGTGAAAATTTGGTTCCAAAATACACATGAAATTTGTGTTTCAATTAAAACCATGTTCTTTAAAAAATATATATGCTGAAATATCTTACTCCTGTCAAAGCACCTGAAATTTACTTCAATTCATTAAAGAATAATCTAGAGTAAAAGCTATTTTTGTCAACAGTTTATTCTGTGTGTATAATTCTTACTTAATGACTTCCACACAGTATTATAGGAACGAAAAACTGATGTACAATAATTGTTCAATAATGGTTAAACCTTAATACCTTAAATATAAATATATACCTTAAAATAAGATATATAATTCTCCATCAATTAAAAAAGACAGTTTAAGTTACATTACACACTTATGAAGTGAAAAAAATAGAATTTTTGTCGAGCATCATTGTTGTAACAGTCATCGATAAAAAAAAGCGTAGCAAAGTGGCTCAAAACTCTTAAAATTTCACAACACTATTTTTTAAATACTATAATGTTATTCTATAAAATATCTTCTGCATCATACACAAATATTTATATGTATGAAAATAATTTTCAACACTGATCCATATGAATTAAAGTCTAGAAGTTACTGAAGATATGATTACAAAGTAATATTATGGATAATCTGCTTTATGTATAATAAATTTGCAACACACAAATAATTACTCATAAGAAAATTATTTTCTTAACTGACCAATAACAATTCTTACGATATAATAGAACCTCTCTGAAGATATTACGATATAATCTTTCAAATATGCAATGTTTTAAAAAGATTTAAGTATTTTTGAATGAATTATCTATTCCAATTTGAAAATTATCAATGCATAAACCAACTAATATTACTAGACAATTTCAACAAATGTTCAAAATAAATATATATTAAACATCTGAAATAAACTTATTAAATGAAATTATTATCAGAAGTAAAGAAACATTTTTTTTTAAATATTAGCAAATTATAATTAAATTAGGATGCTTTCAATAATGAAAAAAATGTTTGCATGTAAACAAAATAAATTTGAAGCCATTATTTTAGCTTGTTGATACAAGAATAATTCAATATTTTTCTGCTACAGCAATACGAATTCATATTTAAATAATTATTTTGAAGTAAGACATAAAAAAGTTGCATAATACTTTCTCATTAAATTAAAAATATGTATATATATTATTTTTGACCTAAAAAATAATATATATATATATATATATGACAACCTTGGGCAGTCGAGAAGTTTGATAATTATTCTGATCAATTAACCCTTTAATAAAGCAGAAATAATCTGAATACTGTTTTTGAACTTGACGTTCCAAAAGGCTAGTAGTCTTCAAAGGGGGAATTATATTACATGAACTACGTAATACTTATGGTGGATACTCCAACGCTTTATTTACATATGAAAAATGCTAGTAAAAGATGTTTTCCTTTTAAGTGATTACTTTTACACAGTTAGGACATATTAATGGAAACTATATTAAATTTAATTCCACAAATATAATGTATGAGAGATACAGTAAACGATATTCAGAGCCATGTTTAAACACTTTATTTCTTTTTAATTCGACATTATGTACATAGTATGTTAAACATCAGCTAGAAAAATTACTCTCAAAATGCTTCCATGATATATGTTGTAAGAAGAAAGAAACTTATTTTTCAAAATATTTCTTAAATAATTCCTGTAAAGTAAAAAATATACACTCGAAATCATTACTTGGAACAGTTCTACATTAGAAATTAGTTTTATAATTCTGATTATATATGTCAATTAATAAAAATTCAGAATTAGATAATAAAGTTATTCTGAGTACATACTAAAAAAATTGAGTTATATTCCTTTTATTATACTTCAGTTTTTCAGATATTTCAGTTAGTCACAAAGGTTATAGTGTGATAGATAATGACTTTACTATTTTGTTTATATAGCAAGCATCAAGTTTTTTTATTTTAAATAACTCTCTTCAGTATTTCATTTAAAAAACAAATGCATCATAAAATGAAATTCCACACTATGTGTGACCTTCCCTATATCACAAATTGAATTAAATGTTGAAAATAAATACTAACATATTAAAAATTCTATAAACATTCATCAAATGGTTTTATTGAATGAAGTTTTAAAGAATAACAGTAAAAAAAAACACATTTTTTTTTAATAATAGAATATCACAGTTGAATTATGACATTTCAATAATTGTAATGAAAAATCTGTGTGTGAACGAAACAAATCTGAATAATAATTTCTGCTTGTTGATAGAACAACGATTCAATACCTTTTTGCTGCAGTAATCCGAAATATTTTCAACGTTTCTTCTAAAATAAGACATAAAAAAAGATGTATGATAATTTCTCATTCAGTTAAAAAGTAGCATATGTAGTAAAATGCAAGTTACTTTAACATATCAAGCGTAACACATTTCTAAATCACTGTGTAAACAAACGAATACAAGAGTTATTTACATCGGCAGACATCACGTGATAAGTTTTTCACGTGCTCATGACGTCACATGAATTTAGCCCATTGACCAAGTCTTAGCTTTAGGAACTTCACGTGTCGAAGCATTGTCACATCCTGCCTGCAGCGGACCCTGCACCGTCCGATTATCATCTTTTCCAGTCCCTCTCTCTTTCTGCATCTGCAGTGAATCCTTAATGCGGTTGATTGGTAAGAACAATTACTCTGAGTTCTTCACCTCCGAGCCGACAGAGGTGCCAGCATGTGATTTAACACTCAACACAATGGCTTCAAATCATCTAGCATGATGGAATTTGTTAGATAAAAAAATTCTTATGGGTATTTTTTTTTTTGTGTGTGTGTGCCTTTACTTTCTACGAGTAAATTAGTAAACAAATTTTGACTCAATTTGGTACATCATTTATATGTGTACTTTCAGTCAATGTAAAAATTTAGTGAAACATATATTTAGAAGTTATGTTAATGGCTGAAAATTTCATTCAATAGATTTTTTTAGTAAATTAATAACAAACGTTTCCTGTATTTGTTTTTTTAAAAAGCAATACACATTTGAATATACATACTAAACAAGCTTTTCAAAAAGTCTTCGAACATTCTTCAAATTTTTCAAGTTTTCAATGAAAGATAAGAGTTTTAAATTAAATACACTGTTTCATTACTGATAATAAAGAAATTAGGAAAAATTTTAATTAAATGAAAAAAAAGCAGCTAGATAACATAAAAAGAATACTAACCACGTTTGACAGTTAAAAACATGGAAGGATGAAAATGAATTCCAATTAGCTGTGTTTTAAAACTTTAATATTTATCTACTACAATGCATGCAAGAATTTTTTCATATACTTAAAATTTCTAAATAAAAAATATATAAACAGAATAGTATTTGTAATATTCAATAATATTAGACATAATACAAACTTACTAGCCTGATAAAATATAGAAAAACTTTTAAACAATAAGTTCGTTACAAGATTTTGAAATTTATCATTAAAAAGAAAATGCAAAATTTTTTCGTACACAACACATTTTAACGCATACAATTGCAGTAAAATTCGAAAATTTTCTCAATTACATTTAATATTTTATTTCCCACCTCCCCCTTTATTTTCTATCACTTATGGAAACCTTGAGTTCATCTGTTAAACAAATTTAGAATTTCGTCCTTGGAAGTGAGCTTCGATTTGTTTTACAGATTATTGAACCTTTTGCAACAGTTGTTTATCTTAATCCTACAATCCATTTTCACAAACGAAATCAGAAATCATCTATAAGTTTTCAATCACATTCTGGTAAGGTAAAACTGCCTCAAGATCATTCACAAAGATGATTTTAATACAATTGGCAATGTAGGCAGAGCATTTTATTTTGTTGAAGAACTAAACAATCTGTCTCCAAAGAATTCCTCATCCAAAAAGAAATTGCCATACACCAAGCTGTAACAAAACTTATAAGCCTATGCACAAATATATTTCCATAACATGTAATTCTTGCCCAGATGAGAATATTTTCACCACGATTTTTGGCGTTTATTCCGATCAAATACACTTTTTTTTTCAAGTAAGAAATTCCTTTAACCGGGCCATCCTTAGAAAACAGTTTTTCATGAGTAAACATCACATCATTCAATTTCTTATACAAGTCCTTGCAAGATTCATTCTATTCTCTTTATGAGATTTAATCAAAGGCAAATATTTTTTCTCCTGTTTGTAGCGAAATCCTAAAATCTTCAATTCGCATTGAATAGAAAGAAGAGACAAGTTAATGTTGACCTTCACAAGGACTTTACGAGTCATAACCAGAGTTGAAGATTCACGTATTTGACGCACCTCTCACTCTATTCGAGCCGGAACTTTCGGGATTAGCTTTTTCACTGGTCCAATTTTCCTTCTTTATTCTGTCATGGCCATTCTTGAATATATATTGTACAGTATATTTAGATAAAAACAGGTTATTTGTTATTTCTTGAGGAAAAGATTTTCCTTCGTCTAGTTTCTTCTTTGCAAATTTGGCAATACGCTTTAGTTCGATTCTAAACATTTGAGTTTGTATGTTGATAATGAATTTTAGTCAGTTTGTTGCAAATTCCTTTACATGCCAGTAATATTGGTATGAATAGTACAGATGGAGTATGAAAAAGTTTTGAATTCAAAATTTGTATAATCCTGCTAAAACGATTGGTAATTCGGTCAATATTTTCAAGTGAACATTTTGATTAATATTTTTCAGTTACATTACACATTTTTTCTTAAATTTATGTCTTATGTATTAGTGCTGTAAAGTATTAGTTTTGTAAAGTGATTGCGCCTTTTGGGAGCCGTGCATTTTTGTCGCTAAGATTATATCATTTTTAAACAAAAGTAACACTATTCTAAAAACAATATCTATAAAAAAAAACCATGAAGGAAAAAAAACTCACTTGCTGCTGACGAGCTCCGACACCTTCAGGATAAAGGTGCCAATGGGAATGAAGATAACCTCCTCCTGTTCTATAATTTTTGATGGTGACAATTGCACCATATGCAACATCTAGAAAAAATAGGTTATGTTACTTCAAATTGTCTATCTCTTAATAGTTACAAATGCATATTTTAAGTATCGGGAAATCACTATGTATCACATAAATTACAACACCTAACTTAAATGTCCCATTATTTTGAATCAGTTCTACACCAATTGTTTTTTCTTTTTCAATGCTAGATGTCTAACGTAAATAAATATATGATATTCAAATAAACCAACACTATTCTTCCTCTTTTGCAATGATAATCATCTATCAAGGTGAGTCAAATTTGTTTATAACTAAACTGCTGGACATTAAAATTACTATACCATGAAGGTGACACACAACAAACGTACTTCATGAAAGGTACAACATGCTGACGTATACATTACAACGCGACGCAGGTAGGAGTTAAGCCATCTAAAATCTATGTAACGGAGAAGATCACATAGTGAGTTACTCATTCGGAAGTCACGTTCGAATATCGATGGGTCTAGGAAGACATATAGACTACCATGCAGGATCTCAGTGGTTCTAGGCCCCTAAGGTCCCAGATCACAGACATATTTTTTGGACTGTCTTTATGAGATTGTACAGCCATATCACATACCCTGAGTCAAGAACTTGGCTTGTTCACTGGATGACATGTCTACGATTACAGTGAGATGACATTAGCAGCATCACGGCCTGTTGACTGGCGACTGATGTTGCAGCTTCCCTTGAGGATACAGAAGAAAAAGGCACACCTACACTTAAGGATTGGACACGGGAATGGCGTTACCTTTTAGTTTCAGAAAAATCTCAATTTTGAATACAGCTTCGTAAAACATATACTTTTGTGGAGGTAAAGAGGAGAATAAATGTTGCCAGCTTGCATTCATCATCGTCATTCGAGCCCAGCATCTAGAGTGATAATAAGGGGTACCAATGTATACACATTCCTGTCAGATCTAATCCATATAGCAGGTACTTTAAGCAGTCGCCGTTAAATTACTTATGAGTTAAAGTTTGCCCTATCTTACTTATGAACCTGTGCCCCACTTTTAAGGCCTCAGTTACACTGCTTTTCAACAAGACAAAGCACGACTTATTTTGCCTAATCTTCGATACTGAAGATGGTTACCGTTGCACTAGTCAGCCCGTTCTCCAGTTCTATAATTCGTTGAGATCATATGGTTTTGTAAAATATTAAATAAAGGACACAAATTGACAAGCGTGCGGCGTTTTAGCTTAAAATACAGATCAAAATAACATTAATAGCTTTAACAGTTATAGAACTGAATTATCAGTTATAACACATTACAATCTTTTGTATTGGAGGGTTCTACAATGACAATACATAACTATAAAACCATTTTAATCAATACACAACTTTTAAGTTACTTCACAAATATAATTAAAAGTAAATTAAATCAATAAATACATGTCACGTGAATGCAATAGTATTTTACAAATAAAATCTATTTGGCCTCTCAATCTGTCGTCCACAGTAAGTTCGAACATTGCCCCCCCCCCCCCCCGATACTTTTGTTGCCTCGGATGCATATAGTCTGAATCTAATTCCAAAATATAAAGTCGTTGAGGAGATCTTATGATAAGACAATTTTCAATTCTATGATTAGCAAATCGTTCAATGAACTCTTTTTCTGAAAATAATTTCACTACATGGCCCAAAGGTCAAAGCAATCTTTTGATGCTGTCAGATGTAATGATAACACATCTCGTAGGTGGATTTTATTTTTATTTGAGGCATATTCTAAATCTAATACAAGAACTAAGATATTCCATTTAAAATCATGGGGGTAGTGGTCTCAGAGAGTTTGAATATTGCATACTCGTTTCCGAGAATGTTTAGCATCAACTATATCCAGATCCATTGCATTATTTCCTTTAATGTCTAGAATGAAATAAGATGGAGTAATGGTTTTCAATTCATTAAGATCAATTGTCTGAGAAATAAGTTGAAGATCGTTCCTTTTTTATTGTATTTTCACACACACAAATAAAAGTAGGCGCTTCATTGTACGTAATAAGGGATTTTTTTTTCTACGCATTTCCACAAAATTACTTTTTATGCAGAGAACAATTTTCTCTCACCATCCATCATACCATAAAGAAGATAGTAGACTAAAATGCCACTTAATACGGAGCAACGCACTCTATTTCTATCCAGTCAAATGTTTGCACATGCAACTCCACAGAAATTAGTTCAGTAACCTGTATACATAAAGGATACAGGTTACTGAATTAATTTCAGTAACCTGTATCCGTTATGTATACAGGTAAGTTACTTGAATTAATTTCAGTAACTGTATCAGTTATAATATCTGTTATGTACAACAGTATTCAGTAACCAGTTTACAGAACGATTTTCCTCTTTTAGAGAAAAATCGGCGTATTACTTGTATAAAGGCCTCTGTGGAAAAAAAATTAATAAGTTGCAAATGTATAGTGCGATAACCATGTACGCAAATGAACAATCATGCCTTTTCACTTCATAATTATAAAAGTTTTCCTAAGTCAACAACACTTGCTTGAAAAGCAGAAATTCTGTGAATTTTGTCAATTGGTAATGGAGTAGATTCCAGAACTACCTTTTTAGAGGAATATCATTTGCACTGTGCACTTTTAAGGACATCTCATAAAGAATCTAGAGCCACTCCCTCAGATGTGATAGTGTTGTTTGCACTCCACTGAGTCTTAATATCTTGAGAGTATATTCAATAAGACACCTTACAATAGGAAGATCGTGTATTCCAATTGGACGTAGCAAGTCTTCCGAATCATTGCCAAGAATTCATCTAGTCTTCCCTGTCTGTATTCTATTCTTTTCGTAAACTGAATAGTTCTGAATTTTTTTTTGTCTTTTGAAGCCCAATTTGCTTGCTCTAATCATAAAATAATTCCATCTGTATTTTTACTAGTTAAATTTATTGGGATGTTTGAAGATGATAATTATGAAGATTATGTTTGAAGATGAAGTTCCTTGGTATTATGATAAAAACGTAGTATGTATGCAATTATTCAAATAATTTTGGGGTAACTTGAAATTTACAACAATTTTTTTGGTTAAATTCAATTGTAGACGACAGCGGAGCTTATAATAACAGTTTTTTTTTTTTCTTTCTCTCCATTAAAGTTTCTGCTGGAGTCGTAATATCAGCCAAGTATTTTCGTAACCCTTCTGGCCCCTCCTACCATTTCTCATTAAGGAGCTCTTCCCATCTGCAAGAACGAGATGGTAAATAAGCAGGATTTACATCACAAGACACAAATATCAGATATTGACTTTAGTTAGATGTCGAATGTTTTTTACAAGATTTCTGATGAATGGCTTCATTTTAGCAATCCAACTTAGCACTATCATGGAATCAGTCCAGAAAAATGTTTTTCTGGTCAGTTGAAGTGCTTTCATTAATGTAGCTGATAATCAAACTCCCATTGCATCACTTAGCAATTGTAGACGAGGAAGGTCAGATTCGACAGAAAGTAAAAACATACCAAGAATCACAATCTTTTGATGCGTTCAAAAAAATATGTAAAGTTGCTAGCTCATACTTTCAAAAAACATTATTCCAGAAATGTGACACTTCTCAACTGGGTGCAAGTCTTCTTCCTAGTTGTGATTATGTTGTAGAGCAGCAGGTGGTAATATTTCATACCACCCTACCTTGTTTGTCCAAGCCTCTTGTAAATGTAATTTCGGCAAAATAAGGGAGGGCATGTAAATCCAATCGGATTGTAAACACAGTTTAAAGTAATGAACAAATTTTTTTCGGAAATAGCACCTGTGGATCTGGAAAAGCTTTCAAACTCATATAAAACTGCATATCAGATTGAGTGTTCCATTTAAGCTAAGCGTCATCTAAATTTCTTCCTCCGCTCCACTGAAAGCACAACAATGGAGTGCAAAGTGAGCTTCTATTATAATTTTCTATGTTTGTGTCATCAATTGGTGTAGATCTTCAATGCATTTGATACTTGCAGTCAAATTATCAACCATAGAGTCCTTCCTTTAGTTATTTCAGAGTTTGTTGTAATTTATCCTTTTGAAATTGCTCGGAACTCAAATGAGGCATAACCATAGCATTTAAAAGCAAAAGATTAGCTTAGACTCCTAATATAACACAGCTTTGTCAGTAAATGTTCAACTCCTTACATTTTTTATGCTCCCACCATAAAGATCTTAAGACATTCTGATCTGTATACTTAATACCTATTTGTAAAAAGGCCTGTGTGATACCTGCTGTTACTCCTATGGTACCAGAACTCGATCTCATTAACAGGAAGGGAAATTGATGTGACAAGTTAAGATTTGCTCTTAAACTATCATTCAAAGATACAGAGCTTTATTCCTAAGCTGAAGAGTCAAAAACTATACAAATTTTTTCTGTGTTGCTATACAGTTTCAAGACAAGTAGATAGGGCAAGTAATAACACAAACTCTAGATTTCTTGATTTGGTATACTCTCTTGTGATGCCATCACTTACCCATCATTGAAAAACCATATTGTAAGATTCATAAATCTCTTCCTTTATATGACGCAGAGAGATAGAATGCAAACTTGATTCTACTATGTCGGGTACAGATAATGTCAATAGAAAGTGTATTGGCTAAATTTGGCAAATTAAGGCTATCTACCAGTGCATGTAAAAAGTCAATCCATGCTAGATATATAGTTATCCATCCTGGCGTGCCTCTATCCACCACGGAATCCAATGAGAGAGGCACACAGCATTTACCTGGAAGTCAAACAGGATATATTATTGGAGCATCAGGACGAGAATCCACTGGGAAACCCAATGTCCTTATCTGCAGCTGTGTCTCTTTGTGAAATTCAAAGAAACCACAAAGATACATACCACCAGCTGATTGACAGAAGTGGGCTCACTCTTGCTGCCCATCTATAGAGAAGCATAGGCCAAAGGAAATGCAAAAGGTATCCCCAGAACATCCCTTCCCTCCTCGGGATGCCACACATAGCAAACATGCATGTTGGCAAGCCAAACAAATGAAAATGAGAAAATTAAAGATAAATTGAAATATATAAAACCCCAATGAATGTTAGCATACTGAAAGAGAAAACAAACAGTAAGCAAATCTTGTCTCAACACAAAAAGAATAGTACAAAAGAAAAACCATGGAAAGAATTTTAACTGTGATCTAAATGGAAGAAGGGGGGGGAGAATACATTTTATGACAAGAAAGAGGGTCAAAAACAGAGAAGGAGTGCTGGGGTACTTTGGAGGCATATCATCCATGTTTACCAAAAACAGTAAATCCCATGGGAAAGAAAATTATTAGGGTGTCTTGGGTTTGTAATGCCCATACCTACCTAATAAGAGTAAACTCTTGAAGGTCATCTAAAGGAGTAACTGACATCACTATTTTATGTTGAAACCAAACAAACTTGAATTAAAAACACTTATTAAAGGACAAATATTAAAAGGACACTTATTAAAGGACAAGCACACAGTATATTAAATACAGCTCAAACGTAATAAAGCTTAATTTAACAACAAACCTTTCATTAAATGATTATCACAACTGTGGCTAAATTTGCCAAGCTTAATAATAACATAAACAGCTCTCCCAGGTTACAGCACTGAATTATCAATGAAAACACATGTATTGCATAGAGATTGGCTTGCTATCATTTACTAGCAAATACGATTGATGAACTTTGGCATAGAGTTGAAGCTGTTTAACATTATATACCTGTATCTGTCATCTGAGTTCAGTTCGACTCAATTTCCAGTCGTATTTGAGCAGTTACTGCTGACAGAGGCAGTAGTTGAGGATATTGAATTCCCTACAGTATGTACAAATTTAATCATGTTTTCTTTGACTATAATGTGTGTGTACAATAAATATGATTCTGCCATTTGTTTTCCTTTGAATTGGCAATAAAATGCACATTCATATACCCCATTTCAAATTACTCGGATCAGTAGTTGCAAAAGATCCATGACAATTTAATATTTTTCATCAGCATTTAATTATATTAAATATAGTATTGAGTATAAGAATACCACCCATTCATATACAATAAAATTCAGAAAGGAAGTTAGCTCAAATATTTACAAAAATAATAGCTAATGGATAACTGAAAGGATACAGCTCATATTAGAAAGTTACTACGCTAGTATGGAATATTGATAAAGAATAACTGTTGAGTAACCTCCTAGACATCATTGCAAGCAAGATTTGAGCATCCAGAAAGTGACCACAGAGAACTCTTGTTAAGTCTGCATAGTGAGAATGATAAATCTACTCTAGTTTGAGATGTTTTCTACTCATCCAGGATGAATTCAGCAGATCCTGTCTGTCAAAGGAGAGAAGGAAATCAGGACAGGTCCAGGAGGGAATTCACATTGGATAGTCATGGGTGACAGTAGTCCAATCACCAAAGCAAACTGATTCTAATCCTCTTTTTCTGTTTTTTCTGACAGCTGCACATGAATAAATACCAACACCACAGGTGCATGTGCACTCACAATTTGCATAACTGCACACATGCAGAAATAGTTTTTCAAACATGCCACCTCATGGAGTGGTGAGAAGGTTATGAACAGTTCAAGGAAGACTGCCACACCTTCCTGGTAAAGCATTTTTAATCACCAGCTACGTGTAAGCATTTCAGACCATGCATAACACATTTATGAAAAAAGATTTTCAAGTTTAATAAGATATAAAATATTGTGCATTATCATAGGTGAAATTTAAAGTATTTAACAATGGTTGGTAGTTAATAAATATCAAAAAAGGTTTATTAATTAAAAAACGCAACCTACAAGTAGAAACTTTTAACACACACTTCTTTTGAAGTTTCTTTCATTGTGAATGCATACCCAATACACAAGTTTTTTTTTTTTTTTAGTTAACTTAAAAAAAAAATAAGAAGTGAATGAGGTGACTATGCCAATGAGAAAAAAAAAGTAACTAACTGTTCAGTGTTTAGGGCCAAAATTGCTCAACTTGAAGATATGAGCATTGTTCCAAATTAATACAAGATTACAATGATGCAGATGTTTTAATACAGAGTCCCATTTATCATGCATGTTACAGAGGATGTGTTCATTATTGTGTTATATACAGCAACAAAGGATTATCTTTTTTTTTCAATTAAAATTTTTTCATGATCAGAAATGCATGCCCCTGTTAACACTGAATGTGTCCTTTAACATTTGATAATAATAAGATAAGCAGTAGCACATGAATTTGATAAGGAAAAAGTACATTTAACTTTCTCTCTAGAGAATATTATTTTGCACATATTTATATAATTCAAGATTTAATTTTAAAATACAAATTTACAATTTACCTCTTGGCATGTTTGCATGGTATAAAGAATTGCCTTGCAACTGAGATTGAAATGCAGAACTGAAAAAGCCATCTCCAGACCCACTAAAATAAAAACAAGTTTTAAACAAATAATTTCTTTTACGGTTTACATACATAATTTGAAGTAACAACACAATAAAAATTACACAAACTTAAAAGTTTTAGTGCTAAACAACTAAAGTCCAAAATTAATATTTTATGTATATACAAATACTCGATTTTTTAATGGTCAAGCACATTGATAAGTATTTGGCAAGATACTATAAAGATTGACAGAACTACTTATAAAGACATAACACCAGACAAACTTTTATGAATAAATTTTAACAATCAATTAAGAGTCTTAAATTGATTAAACAAAATGATAGTTGACAATTAAATGAAAAACCATTATTACATAGATACGATTGTGAAAATTCCTTGAAACTTTTTCATGCTACACTATATGTACTCAAAAAGATATCTATTTTATATAAGAATCAATAAAACATACATCAATATTTCTTAATTGCAGTACTGAAGATAATATTTTTTGTTTTAATAAGTTAAAACTATGAAATGAAAAGTATTTTTTTCCTTTTTTATCCCTGAAATAAAAACTAATACCCTCAAAACATGAAACAGACTTGAATACCATAATTGATTTTCTAACTCTTACTGAAGAACAAAATGCAATATCCTCAGAATTAAAAAAAAAAACAAAAAAACTATGATATAAATAGAGGGCAGAAATTTCTTGCTCATTAAAAAGAATTAATAGTTAAACAGGACATTTTATGGAAAAATAAATAATTCCACTTATACCTACTAATGCTTGTAATCTTTTAATTACTTTGTGACATTACAATACTTACAATTCATTATAATAGATATTTTTATTGCACTAACTTACTGAAATGTAATATACCAATTCTAATTCATTCCAGCAAATGGCACTATGAAGAAAGTATGGGAGAAATTATAAAAAATTTACAACTTTATATGTATGTACCTTGATATATTTAATTTCAATGTACTATATTCATCCTGTAAAGCCCAATATTTTATTACTTATAACCATTCTGAATTAAACTTTAGTAAATGAATATCTAGAGAATAATTTAGGAAGTGTTAATTAGTGTTCTTCGATCAACATTAGGATATTCTATACACAACTGTGTCACTGATGCTGCATGAGATTTAATAAAGCAAAATCCTTTTATGTTGCCTTGATCAATTAGGTTGATTATGCAAATCTAACTGCATAAGCTAACAATTCTAATATATAATATAATGTATAAATATTTTCACTCATTTTGAAATTAATGGGCTTCATTTCAAACTATCTCGTTTTTTAGCTTAATTATATTTATTATTTCTACAAGAAAACTTAATATTAAGTTGTCATATATTCGATTTACCAAAGTAAATATATTTAAAGATAGTTTATTACACTTTAAATTTGAACATGGAATGATTTTCAATGAAACTTTATTTGAATAAAAATATTAACTGCTTAAGAAGAAATACATAAGAAAGATAAATTACTTCAATAGCAGTTTGAAAAAGAATTAACCTGACCATGAATTAAGAATAACAAATTTAAAGTTACGACATTATAAAGTATAAAGTTCCATCAAAATATTCATCATCCTATTCTAAAAGACAAAATTTCATAATAAAGTTCATTATCATAGCATAACTTGCAATTATTTGAAAGATTTATATTCATATTAAATAATGCATTTGAAATAAGAAAAGAAAATAAGTTAGCAATAAATATTACATGTTTTCTCTCACTAGAGTGAGTGAATGAAAGTTGGGGGTTATGTTGCAAGAGCCAAATCTGACTATGCTATGCCAAACCATGTATAACTAGATGTAAGAAAGATAGAAGAAAAAAGAAAAATAGTTGACATAAATAAAGGACCAAAAAATAAAGAAGTATCGCTAATGTATCCGAGAGCATGTCCCCATGTTTATCAAAAACAGTAAACCTTACCTAAGAAGGTAAGCCCCTCAGGGGTTTCTGCACTAGAATTTGCATACATCATGAATTCATATAAATTTGCATCAATGTCACAGAAAATGCATTATCAAGTATTGTGCTTAAAAAAAGTATTTTCCAATGGCTCACCAGCAAAACATCTAATAAGGTTCAGGAACCTCATCCTTACTGCACTGTGTGGTCACTGTACTTGTATAAAAAAGGAATGCAATAATTACGACCATCCAAAAAGATGCCTTCTTAAACAGATTCCACTTCCATCAAAGTGGTAGCCTTTCTTTAAAATAGAGGCCTGAAAGTAGCCTCAATGATGATTAATAAGAATCACCGTGTGCAAAAACTGGGCCCATAAATGAGGAGGATGACTAAACTTAATGTCTTAGAACTGTGAGTGAATAGTGTATGCAGTTTGCCAGGAAATTATTGTTCCAAATGAAACAGTAAAATTATGAGAGAGCTATTTAGAAATTCTCTCCTCATCACTGTCAAATTAAGGCTATATATTGATCATCTTTCGGTATCTAAGGTCTTGGGTTACCCAGACTGAGTTCCCTGGTTATTGTAAATGGTTCCATAAGTTAGATACCACTATTCAAGAATTCATGACCATTGAACGACATCTGCAGCAGAATAATAAGCTTCAAATCTACAAGTGACTTTCCATCTCAATCTACCGTCTGAGCAATTCCTATAACATCTTTTAATAGCCCAGTTACTTTTCTTGAAAGAAAATAAGTTCTATAGACAAAATTCATAAATTGAAAAATGTCATTATCACACTTCTTTTTAAAAAATTCTTTAAAACCGTTTAACTCACAATATTGTTAAAAGACGCATATGACAATCAATGCATTCACCATTCTCTAAATTACACATAACATTAATTTTTTAAAAATATTAGAGATAGCTAATTTAAACAATTGTGAAAAAAGTGTTTATATCTTTCATTTTGTTAATTAATGTATTTAGTAAATATAGAGACCCTGAAACGTGATTATATTACACATTTTTAAGCAAATAAAGCATAGCAAAAGCTATTAAAAACAGAAGAGTTCAAAAAATTTAATAAACAAACCTTTTGTACAAAGTCTTCAGATGGATGTAAAAAAATGTTATATACAAGACAGCTGGTAGAAGAATCAGACAAAGTGCACGAGCAGCAAAATGTTTCACAACCTGAACCTAAAAATTCAATAAAGTCACAACATTAAATACTTCATTATGCCAATACATAATATTGCATTAACAAACACAGGCATGAATAGTATATAACTAAGAAATATTTGTTTACATAAATTGATATGTATAATTTCAAAATTTAGTCTCCCAGATTAATTTTCAAAAGGTGAGTATGAGAACAACTCATACAAAATTGCTTTTAAAAATAATTTATTAAAAATACTTACCATAGGGATATCAAGATTTCCTAAAATATTCCATAAGTCATTTAAAGTGTGTAGTCCAACGAGAATAACAACAAACAAACCAACAAACTTTACACTATAAAAAATACATTTTCTAAATGAAAAGCTTGTTAACATAACCATAGATTTAAACAAGTTTAAAAAATATAGTATGAATATCAATATGGAAGAAGCAGTATAAGATACATATGCTACATACAGTCCTGTATCTAACCAAGATATATGAAGCCTTAGATCATAAATTTTCTACTTTCAACCAATTAGTCTATATATAGTCTATGCAAATATATATCTTAGTATATATTTGCAGTTCCAACTGCAGTTGCAAAGATAAAAAAAAAGTCTTTAAAACAACTTTAAACAATGAAAGAAAAGAGTATTTGTAATCAAAAAGATAAATTTCAAATAACAAATATTGAGATAATTCAAATATTGAGGTAAAATTGTAAATATTTTGATTTAATTATATTTCAATACATTTTGATTATTTTTTTCTTACTGGGATAAATGCAAACATTAAAAGAACAATATTTGCAGCAAAATTTCATTATGACACATTTTTTTCCTTATCTCATACAAAATTAATAAAATATTTCAAATATTTCCCTTCAGGATCTTCATAACATATTGGATAGAACAAAAGTTGATTGTTTTGTGTTTTAATGAAGAAATAAAAAGAATTTTGAAATTAACTCGATTTCAAATTCTAATAAAATAATTACAAATGCATTTTCTTACCTTATAGAACAAGCCATAAATATTCCTGTCCAAGAAAGCCAAAACCACCAAACTAAACTAAAAGGTCTAAAATAAAGAAGAAATTAATGTTAATTAATAATAATAATAAATATATATATATAAAAAAAACTAAAGATTTTTTTTTTTTAAATTCCTATTCCAATAAAATAGTTAGCTTGTTCTTAAAAACTTTCTTGTTTATTGCTTACATGACTCTACAGATGTAAAATCAACATATATATGAAGTTATAAGAAATATATATAAATACACATACCTGTTACTTTGAGAACGAAACTTTACCATTCCTAAAACAGAGCCAATTATGAAAAACATGAGTATGGGATCAAGAAGTATATACTGAGACAAAGTAATCATTCCCACATCTAGATAAAATGAGAAAAAATTATAAGTCGGCAAAAATCTAATTCAGAATTACATTAGTTATTTAATTCGTCCTTGAAAAAAAAAAGTGAAGAGAATGTGGAAAACAATAAAAAACGTCTTCCTACAATTGTAAAGCTCTTTTTTTTCAATAAAATTTTAAACGAGTAAGGCTAGATGAATTACTGTCGCGTACGCGAGAATAAGCAGAGAACTATTCATTTTTTTAATTTTTTTTTTTTTTTTTTTTTTTTTTTTTGTAAATAGGTTGGCTGTATTTGTATTTGGAATTTAAGAAGAGCGAATGAAGTTTATTGAAATTTGTTTTTAGTGAGAATAATCCTTTTTTTTTTAGTTACTTTGTTTGCCTAAAGACCATAAATCATATTTTATGGGTCAAAGAATATGAGCATCAAGCATTAAAGGAAGTTTTAAGTTAATACATTGTTCTGCTAAGTGCTGATGCAAATGCAACAAATACAATTTGTAAAATTATAGTGCATTACACGTCTTTGAAACTGCGGGAAGAACTTTTTTTAAAAAAATTATATCCTTGCATAAAATCATGAAAACAGAGAGGATGACTGTAATTAAAATGGGGTTAATAGGGCTATAAAGTTTCAGTTTTCAATTAATAAACAAGTTTGTTTTCCAATTATCATCGCATTGAAGCAGCTCAAAGGGCAGCAATGGATCTCATAATTTCTAATCTCGGTCAATTGACGCGGATGGCGAATAGTTGGTATCTCACATGCTAACATTCTTCACCACGCAACGTGATGTTTTTGAGATCTGGTTTAATATAATGAGCAGAGGTTCCCCCACCGTGTTATTTTATGATTATTTCATACGACCTCTGGATGTATCAGAGCTCGAACACTGCAATCACGAAGCTCGCTACTCATACCACCTGGGTTCCAGAGAATATTGCATTGAAAATAATCTAAGAAATTTTATATTCAAACTACTGATATCGAAAGAAAAAAAAAATTTTTTTTTTGTTCTTTACTAATGGATATGCAAATTATGAAACTCGTTTCCCACTTTTAAAATGATAGTTATTACATGAAGTAGATTTTCAAAAAATAATTTTGAATAAGAAAGAATAAAAATGTGTTTCAATAAGTTATCTTTTCAAAATAATAATTAATCTTGAGGGCAATCAAAAGACGATTATTTCCTATAAAATAGTATAGTATAGTAATTGCAATTAACTTACATATGCATTCGAAAATTGAAGCAATTAGCTAATTGCTAAGTTGGCATGATGCTTGGAATAAAAAGATGGCAGGAAATTCATATAATTTCTAATGTTCTTTAGCATTTTTGTAAATAGTTTGTTCAATAACGCTATCACTAAATTATATGCTTTTATAGAAAAAGGATAGTGGAGATAGCAGTATTGTGCTACGTTGATCAGTGCATAAATTTTTAGATCTCATTCTGTATTTGGAATAAAATATATTTGCGGCAAATGTAACAGGATAGTTTACAGCAAAAAAGATTCTTATTGTCAACTTTTCCAAAGGGGGATTTTCAGATTTGTAGCATTTTGTTTTATTGAAGGCAGTAGAAATAGAATGGGAGATTTTATCAATAGACTTATATTATGTGGAACTATTGCATTTCAACTATAGAGCAGTTTGGAATGAAAAAATGCATAACTAAATTTTAAGCCAACTACTTTTTTATTATTATTAAAAAGACCCCAAACGATGAGAATATTAACATATTGGAGAGTTACATGCAATTTTATTACAAAAATTATCTTATTCATTCAATAAAAAATAATGTAAATGCATTACTATTTTATGAATGATTGAACGCTACAAACCCTTTTTATATATTTTATACTTGTCATAAAGCTTACCAGGAAAAAAATTCAAAGAATTATAATTTCTCTGTACAAGTATGTCAAATACATTCCTATTACATACAACAATACATATTTTTGCGGCTGATCAATATTGTTATGAACATGAGATGGTGCTTCCCCGCAGCGCTTCTCTTGTGAAGGAAAAGAAACATTTAGAGATGTTAGGAGTCAGCCAAGGGATGTTTAAGCAATGACACCTTAACCTTGACGAGTTTGGTGACAAATGGAAAGACCCCGAATGAGCGGGAACCTAGGCGAAATATTGATTGGGAAGAAAGTTACGGACTTTTCGGTGTGACATCACAACTGGTCGGAATAGGTATAAATACGCCAGAGACGGAGGGAATCAGTTAGTATGTGAGCGTGTCTTTTCACTTTACATATAGAAAAAGCGCTGTCTTTTTTCTACGAGTGCTGGTACTCGCTCTAAATGTATTCCAAGTTTAGTCTGTGAACGAGTCTGTCTTTGGAGTCTCTGTTAAGGAGATCGATCGATCGGGAAATCGAATGGAGCTGTCCGCACTTGGAAGAGAGCCGGGTAAATTTGCGGAAAAGCAGCATGTATCTACCCGGAATTGTCGGAGCCTGCAGTGGAAGAGTAGAGTACTGCGGAGGTAGTCTGTAGTGAGAACTAGTAAGCTGGTGAGATGAATATTGCTGATAAAACTGTGACTGTCCTTAAAACTGCTGCTTTTGTTCCTGTGTCACTAATCCATGCAAGTTCTGTGTTTTCTTTCGTGCTGTTATCGTCCAAGCTCTGTTACGTGTGTATTACCTTGATGATTTGTGAATAAAGGGTCATTTGTCAATATCCTCCGAGTCAGACTTGATTTCATTCCCATACATCCAGAATTTTTTTTCATAACAATATAACTGCATGTTTCAAACATTTTAATAAAAGTTTCATAGATTAAATTTTACAGTTTTGAAACATATTCTACGCAGTTGCTAATTGTAAACTATAAATTTTGCAAATTACTGATTACGTTAGTTGATCTAATTACATTAGTTTAATTACCATAATTTTTATATAGTTATTTTCTTAACAAACCCATATTTCTAAAAAGAAAGAAAATATTTGCGACTCATATTCAGTTCAGGTCATATGTATATGATCTGAGTTAGACTTTGAATTTAATATGCTTTCTCTAATACAATTTGATTAAAAATAACTGGAAAGGACCAGAAATATATTTTCTATGAATTTGGATTCCCCAGAATTGAATTCTTGTAATTTTTCCTTGTGTAGGTATCTTGAATACAAAGTTATTTACAACTTTGTTACACTTGCATTACACTTACAACTTTGCAGCTGAAATCAGAAATAATCATAATAAAAGATATTTCTATTAAGATTCAGATTTGTTCAGCATTTAAACTTTTTAGAAAACCGATACAGCAAGGCACGAAGACAAGTTTATTGCAAACATAAAATTATTTTGCTTTTCAACACCATTTTGATATAAGAAGGAATTTTAAAAAAATAATTTCAGGCATAAATGGTTTTAAAGTGTTTTAAAAACTCTTCAATAGCAAATTCCTCGAACCATTTTTCATGGATTTCATTTTGAACATCTAATTAGTTTCAGAATTGTTCAAATGTTTTTAATTGGATGATAATACAAGTATGATTACAATAGAAACTCGTTTTTATTTTCCTCTAAAGTCAAAGTAAAAATATTACCGCTTAGTTTTTAAGATTTTTAGATAATACGTGCAATATTCTTTCGTTGCAAATGTTGATTCAGTAACACTGACAGATGTAAAAGAAAAATACTAAAATGACACATTTGTAGCATTAAAAAAATAGAGATTTTAATAGTGCTATTAAATTGAACATTTAAAACATCAAAAACGTATATTAAGATTTTTTTAAACAAAATACTTGAAAAAATTTGCATTTATTTACAAAAATGTTACCGAAAATTATGAAGGTGGCAGCTAGGGCTGATGCAGATAGTGAATGAGTCAGTTCCCAAACAATTAAAAAGGAGAATGGTATTATACAAATCCCATGGAGTACACAAAACTAGAAAGAAAAATATGAAATTAATAAAATGATTTTAAAATCGGAGAAAATAATGTCATTATTAGAATTTGAACTGATTATAGATTCTGAAACTTACAAGTCTCATTCCCAAGTAATTGTGATCTTCGTATTTATCACCAGGTTTATTAAAAGCGAATGTCCCATTATAACCAGTTACTTTTCCTGCTAAACCAATAAGCATCTGAAAAAAAAGCAGACATTAAAAATTAATATATTTTAAAACGTTTTTCTGAATTTCACTTGGTGTGTGTGTGTGAGTGTCATCAAATTTTCGATCGTTAATTTAACCAACTTCCCACCAAGCTAGAGCTTTGAAAGTTTGGGAATCGTTCGTACTCGCCTAACAATGCAATATTTAGACATTTGCGAGAAGTTTTAACTAATATTTCAATAATTTTAATAAGTCAAAATATTCTTTCCTCTCGGCGCTTTTAGGATTGAGGAAAAAATTTCTTTCCCCCTCTGGGAACAGCGGGCACTCCCCACACGCCACATGAGGTATCGTAAAACTCACAAAGGGGAGATAGTAAGGGTTGCTGACTTTCAGTCAGAGGTTCAAGGGTGCCGTGTCTTATCACAATAATTTTTTCTGAATTCTGGTTCCTTTTTTTTTAATAGAATGACTTATAAACTTTCAAATGCATGTTTTGATTTTATGAGTATTATGAATTTTTTAATACGCTCACAAATGTCTCTTTTTTAAGTAAATTTTAAAGTTAAAAATAACTAACAGTTTTAACTAATATTTCAATAATTTTCTTTAATAAACTTTGCCACCATATAAAAACGTTGTTTTTTATATCGAATTATTACTATCTAGGCTTTTATGATCATGACAAGATGGGAATCATGAATATGTTCTGTTGTCTGCTAGTTATTCTAAGCATAAGAAAACTACAAATATATTTAATAATAGGAAATATGTTATTTTAAAACAAAAATTCAAAACTATTTTTTTCATTAAACATAATATTGTTAATTCAACATTCAAATATTTATAATTACAAATATATAATTGTATATCTATTATTATGTTATACAAACTATTGGGTTGTTCGGAAAGTAATTTCATTTTTTTTTTTTTTTTTTTTTTTTTTTTGTGGAAATGAAAGACAGTTTTCGTATAATAAACAAATACTTTATTAAATTATATATTGGCCGTTCTGGTCCAACACCTTTTACCATCTTTCTGGTTGTAGCATAATTCCATGCTCATAAAATTTTTGGTCTTTTTCTGGCAAAAAACTGATCGAGGTGGTTTTTGACCTTCTCATTTGAGGTGAAGGTTTTACCGTCTAAACAATTTTGGAGTGACCCAAACAAATAATAATCCGATGGTGCCAGGTCTGGAGAATATGGTGTGTGTGGCATTGTATCCCATTCAAGCTGTAAAAGCTTTTGGCGAGTGACCAAACTTGTGTGTGGTCTCGCGTTGTCTTGGTGAAACACTACACCTTTCCTGTTGATTAGTTCTGACCTTTTCTGTTGAAGTGATCATTCAGTTTGTCCAGCTGATGACAGTAGACTTCCGAATTAATCGTTGTGTTATCCGGTAAAAGCTCAAAAAAAAAAAAAAAAAAAAACCGATTCCTTTAAAATCCCACCAAACAGACAGCATCACCTTTTTTTGGTGAATATCGGCTTTGGAAATGGTTTGAGCCGGTTCATCTTTTTTGCTCCATGACCTCTTGCGTTTGACGTTGTTGTATACAACCCATTTTTCGTCCCCAGTGATGATGCGCTTCAAAAACGGATCATTTTCGTGACGTTTGAGAAGCGAATCGCAGACGTCAATGCGGCGACACAGATTTCTCTCTGTGAGAACATGGGGAACCCATACATCGAGCTTCGAGGATAATCCCAGGCCTTTCAAGTGGTTATAAACTGTTGAATTTGATAAATTTAACCTCAATCCGATCTCCCGTGTTGTTATTCGCCGGTTCGCATCAACTAATGCCTTTATCGCGTCTTTATCAGCTTCAACCGGCCTTCCCGAACGTGGTGCATCTTCGACATCAAAATTGCCGGATCGAAATTTAGCGAACCAGTTCTGGCACTGGCGTACTGTCAGTACACCTTCTCCATACACATCGGTCAATTTCTTTCTGGCTTGAACAGCCTTTTTACCCTTTCTGTAGTAAAACAGTAAGAAATGTCGAAAATGCTGCTTATCGCTCTCCATATTTAAAAGGGCACCAACCAAAAACTACTGCGTAGAATTTATTGGAATTTTTCACACACAAGCCTTGCTATATGAGCTCTCAAAGCATATAAAAATTATAGGGCTTAAATGGGAAGTTGGGTGCAAAAAAATACAATTAAATCCTCTGTCGGGAAAAAAAGAAATTACTTTCCGGACAATCCAATATTCAAGGAAAATATTTGATCTTTGTTGCTTTGTCTGTTTTACGTTCCTACTACTGGTGAAACTGTTTTACCTTCCAGATGAAAAAATTGAAAACATTAAAATAATTTTGAATCGTAAATTTTACTAAAAATAATGTTGTGAGTATGAGATTGTAATAAAATAATTAACAGATAACTTTTTTTATGTCACCATGAAACTGATAACTTCATCAAACTGAATTGTAAATTAATTAATTAATAACAGAGTTAAATGTATTCTCTCGTATTTACGTTCAAATGCAAGCAATATCCTATTCTGATGAAACTTGAGCAAGTGAAATATCTATGTGAAAATTTTATTTTGTTTTCCACTTTGTTTAGATTATGATGTTATCCTGCTGGTTTGTATACTGTTTTCTGCAGAATGATTTTATCAGAAAGAGTATAGCAAGATTTCAATTAAAAAATTATGCATAATGAAAAAAATTATAATACAAAAAGGAAAACATTTCACAAAAAAACCCAATAAAGCAGATTAAAAATCTCATTCAAATGGGGGGGGGGGGGGGGGGAAAATTGTGGGTAAATGGGCAGGT
>BMAW01098368.1:166662-204029 GCA_019974015.1 Nephila pilipes | reverse complement strand
AGGTAAGAAAATTGTTAGTAAAATCTCAACTTTGTAAAATAAAACTTTCAACTATTCAATTTATTAGAAAGAAAATACGAGGTGTGACTATTAAATAATGAGACTGAAGCTGTTTAGTTTAGTTTTTATTAACGTCGCACTAGAAACAACACGAGCGCTATTGGCGACGGACCACGTAATTTTGAACCACGGTCAAGTGACGAGGACGACACCTGAGCTGGCACCCCCTCTCCTAACATCAACACCACGCCATCGGCAGGTCACTGGGCCCCGACAGATTTAACGTACATCAGCCCCGGCTACACGGCGGGTCTTTAGCGGCCAAAGCTCGAACCTGTGACTGAACGAAAACCGTCGGCCACGAATCCGAAACCTTGACCACTGGACTACCGCGGTCAACTGACGCTGTTACAGAAGAAGTGCGCAAGCACTAAACGCCAGCTGTTTAGCGTGAAGCCTTCCCTTTCGAATAGTGTATCTCGCTTCTGTAAACAAATCCATATACCCGTAACTTTCGTTTGCATTAGTTATTTTTTGCTTCGCCGGAAAAATGATAGGTGTGCAACGAATTGTTG
Organism: Nephila pilipes; assembly: GCA_019974015.1. Taxonomy (NCBI): domain Eukaryota; kingdom Metazoa; phylum Arthropoda; class Arachnida; order Araneae; family Nephilidae; genus Nephila; species Nephila pilipes. The sequence continues at coordinate 203,454 of BMAW01098368.1, read as the reverse complement.
TGAAATTTTACAGGAAAAAGTTGGAAAAACCGTTACTAAAACTTATAATTTATTAAAAGACGTGCATGACATTGAATATTTACCGTGTGCACGTGTTTTTGAGTGGTTTAAGCGTTTTCAAGATGACATTGAAGAGGATTTACGCCCGGGTCGACCTCCCACGTCACAAACGGATGACAATATCGAAAAAATAGGTAATCTGGTTCGATCTAACCGTCGGTTAAATATTAATGCAATTGCTGAGAATGTAGGAATTGACAAAGAATCCGTATGACACATTTTTCCACCAAGTCAATGTACCAGCTCATTCGACGTTGTCTGTCAAGAAGTTTCTGGCCAAGTACAGCATCCCAGTGTTAAACCATCCGCCTTATTTGCTGGATCTTGCGCCATGCGAATTCTATCTGTTTCCTAAGGTGAAATCTTCATTGAGAAGAACAAGATTTGAGTCCGTTGAAGCTGGAAAGAGAAAGCGGCACGCGTCCTAAAGAAGCCAACAGAAGAAGACTTCCAGAACTGTGTCGAACAACGAAAGATTCCCATGGAACATTGCAGGAATAGAGGAAGGGTGTATTTTGGAGGTGATAATAAATAAATATGTATGACATCAAAATAAAATGTTTCACAGATCTGCGATGACATTTCTCTGCAACTTTGCTCTAGTAAAGAAAAAGACATTTGCAGTTTGGTTTGGTTTTATTAACGTCGCACATTTTTAAGCAAATGTCTCAATTGTTCAGAAGCAAGGATTTTTAATTGATTGTTCATTAAAGAAGCACTTAGAAGCAATACGAGGGCTACTGGCGATGGATCTCGTAATTTTGAACCTCGATCAAGTAACGAGAGCGATACCTGAGCTGGCACCCCATTTTCCTAACACCCACATCACACCACACCAAGGGGTGGACTTTTTACCCAACAGATTCAACGTGCATCAGCCCTGGCTATAAGACGGTTCTTTAGTGGCATCAAGGCTCGAACCCGCGAGTCACGGCCATGATGGCGGCCACAAAGACATTTACGGAGATTTCCTCAAATACAAAAGAAATCTTACGCAATGACACCCGAATGAATGTATTTTTCACAAAAAAAAAAAAAAAAAAAAACTAATAAGTTGATATGATGCAAAATAATTCCCCCCCCTTTTTTTAAAAACAAATATCCCGGATTAAAAAATATATATAGCAGATATTAATGGAAATTTTTTTTATGTAAAATCAGGGGGGAAATTTTGAGACAAAGATTAAGAATGAGAGAAATTGAACAGGTGTGTATACGTATAGAGAGAGAGAGACACACACACACTGGTGGGCAATTACAAAGGATAGATAACATTATCATCCAATAGCAACCACAAAAAGAGAGAAAGAAAAATGTGGAATATTTGAATGAATGCAGAATGTAAGAATAGGAGCAAGTAAGCAAATTTTCTTTTTTAAGCCTTATCATCACGTGATAGCACTGATAAGAGATTTAAAGGATTTCGCGCGAGTGGATAGTTATTGTTCCAAGTGAAAGTTAAATAGGAAATAATTTATTGAAAAGTTTGAAATTTTCGGTATGTCTTCCCAATATTACTTAGATGATTTTACGCGTCGTATTATTGGAAAGATTGAAGAAAAGTGAAAAATAGCAGATTCTTCCAGAGTTCAACATCACCCCCAACGTTGTTTCACAGACATGGAAAGCATTTGAAACAACTTGAAAGAGTAGCAAGCAGCATGGTTTAGGTAGTGATATAAATACAACTTCAGCAGGATATAATTTTATTACAAAAAGGAACCTGTACACGAGCACATCAGGTGGCAAATGAGTATTTTCTTGCTACAGGACAAATGATCTCTCGATGAACTGTAGCAAGACGTTTGGAAGAAGGAGAATACACGCCTACAAACTTGTTGTGAGTGGGCCATTGTGCAGATTGCAATGGCATTGAATTTGGACCACCAAGGACTGGACATGCGTACTCGTACTACTCTCAGATGAGAGTAGATCCAGTCAGCAATCGGACTGTAAACGCATATGAACACGATCTGGCGTGAAAGTGGCACAATATAACGTCCAGAAAATATTCAGGAAAAGGATCGATAGTCGACATGTAGTGTCATGGTATAGGCCGGTAATATGATCAATGTCTATAGGCCGCTACGTGTGATCGCATCTGGGAATATGAACAGCCAAATGTACATTGATAAAGTCCCACCGTCTCATTTTCGCATCTTCCGTAGTGCTGTCGGTGATAAATTTTCATGGACGACAGCGCACTATGTCATCAGTCAATCGCAGTTCAAAAATGTCTAGAGAGCAAGGGTACTCAACACCTCGATTGGCTTGCACATTCTCCAGACTTAAATCCTTGAGACCCCTTGGGTAGGCGATTTGCTTGTGGAAAATACCCTACAACAAACCAGAACATCCTCATCTAGAACCTACAGAGGAGTGGGATAAATTGCCTCGACAGCAGCTGAATAATGTTGTGCAAAGCATGACATGACATGCTAAACATTGCAAGGTGTTTCATAACTATATATTTTTTTGAACATCAAATGCTATTTGTTTTAATGTGTGAACAACAATAATCTATCATGCTAAGCCCCTACAATCCTTTTAATTTTTTGCTACAGTTCATTATGATCAGTCCTTAGCAATTGTCCACCATAATGATGAAAAAAAAGCAAAAATTTCGCAATTTTTTTTTTCAAATTAACTGATATATAAGTAGCTATTTATTGTAAATGATGACATATCATTTTCAAAAAGTGTTTCAAAATAAGCATACAAAAGTAAAACAAAAATTAGCTTACACTGAAAATTTTGCTACTAATGAATAGTCCATTCCTTGCAAATTAATTTTGCTTGCAAGATACAGCCCATTCTTCTTTTCTATTATAGCAGATTACCAATTAACTAGTTAATTGTTGCTAACTGTTTTATATAATTTTTATGCAAGAAAAAAAAATTACAAGCCCAAATAAAATGTTTACAAAAAAAAAAAAAAAAAAAACACAAATGAAATTGTTCAATTTTTTCCCCCCTTCAAAATCGGTATTTAATAATAAAACCAATGGGGAGAATCTTAAAATGGATTAATTACTTAACTAAATTATTTCTATATTAGTAAATAACAAACAAAAATGTTTAAAGCAGCATTTTACCCCTGAGTAATAGTATCAAATGCAAGATAAAATTGGATAGGTGGCATTCTCCTTTCACTTTTCACATATGGGGGGGGGAAGTGCTATGAAACTGCAGTTTTTTAAACTGCAATATTGAATATTACTTTACTTGCCTACTAAAATTGAAATCACAAGAAAAAATCAATACTAATGGAACAACAGCATTTTATAAATTTCTTATCTGGTTTTGTTTTTATATTTAGAACTATATATAGCAAAAGGAGAGGGGGATTGATTGATTTTTATTATCGTCACACAAAAAGGAACACGAGGGATATTGGCGACGGACCTCGTAATTTTTTCGAGTGACAAGGACGACACCTGAGCTGGTACCTCCCTTTCCTAAAACCCTCACCACGCCCACGAGAAGGCTTTGAGCCTCCACCGATTAATCGGCACCAGCTACATGGTGGGTCTTCAGAGGCATCAAGGCTCCAACTCACAACTCGACCGTGAGTTACGACCATGACTACAAGGCTACCATGACCACTGGGGGAGGGGGGGAAAAGTTTTTCACTGTGTTAATTATAATTGCAGTTCCACTTTTTACTTTATAGCAAAGATGCGCTATTAGTCAGTTGAATTTGATTTTTATTAATGTGTTACATTTATGTTTAAAAGGGTAGTCAAATTAAATTATTTGTAACTCTGGTTTGGAGAAATGCAAAGAAAGATGCCAGCAGAAAGGAGTACTGGGCTTCAGAAGGCAAGCACAGAGGATTATGTGGCTACAAAAAACCAATGTAGAGGATTTTTAAATTCAAAGGGTGGACAGAGTTGAGTGCTCTTATAACTACTATCCCTTTACAAAAGTCCAGTTTAAAATTTTCCATTCTTGAATAAAAACAAACAACACAATATAACGTAAACCAATTTTTTCACCATCACTATGTGAGCAAGATTTAGTCTGAAAAAGGATAGATCAAGAAAGTCAGAAAAACGAAATGCCTCTTAAAAAGATATTATTGTGCTTATTTGATAATGAAGCTAGGGGGAAAAAAAGGATTCACAAGAGCATTTTGTAGCTTGCAAGAAATATTATATATATATATATATATATATATGAAATAAGAAATTTTTCATGGGGGGGGGGCTCATAGCTAAAATTTACTTCAAATTTTATAATTCATTTTTAAAGGTGAAAGAAATGTTTATGTGGAGTACGGGACTTCGAATATTATTTTTTTCTGAAAAAATAAAAAAAAATTCAGTACACAACAATCTTTATGGGATGGGTACAACCACCTCACAGCTATGCTATTGATTATATATATATAAACCTTCCTTCATTAAATGATAAATATATAAGCAAAAAGGTAAAAAAAATATTTTAATAAAAGTTATATAAAGAAATGGCAAGCAGGGGGGATCACTTTACGAAATCTAAACAATTTGGTTAATTTGAACTATTGTCCCAGAACTATAAGCAGTTCAAATGAAAGAATGATGACAGAAATCATCATAATATATAACAAAATATATAAAAACTGCATGGTGATGAAGAATGGAATACTAGCATAATATTATTAAAAAAAAAATTTCCCCACATACTACGATTAATATAAAAAATTATAACATCGAAAATGGTTCAATATCAGACTGAAATTATTTAAAAACCTATACTGAGTAAGGCCAAAATTAATTTTGAATAAAATTAAGGTTCAACGTCAGTCAAAATTTTAAAAAAAAACTATACTGAGTAAAATTTTCCAAAAAAATCGTTTAGAATAAAATTAAGATTGTGGTCCAAAAATTACATGGTGATATGCAATATGTCTTTTCCTAATCAGATAACATGAAAAAATTGGACCATCCTGATATTCCAGAAAAATGCAAACAATGGTTCAATAAAAGAAAATAAGGAAATGACAATGAATTTCAAAGTAGCCAAAATACCCATTCTTTGCATGAGTGAATTTAAAAACTTACAATCCAGCTATAAAGCATAAAATATTTTTAATAAGTAATAATGCTATAACAAAAATAAATAATTAATATATATTATTATTGAAACCAGGAGCCTTCTTTTAAGGAATTGAATGAAATTTATTGAATGTAAAATTTGCATTCAATAAATTTTCATTCTTTGTTTTTCAAATTGCGAGTTATAGGGATTTGAAAATGAGTACATTTTTATTTTAGTAATTTGCATACTAATTTTTTAAGCAGTTGAATGGGAACTTCTGCTCAATTTTTTAACTATTATTTTTTCCCTGTTTAATTGGTAAAAATTATTAAAATATATCACTTTAATTTTCAAGAGTAGTTCTATGAATACCAAAAAAAAAAAAAAAAAAAAAGGCTATTCTTACATGCAATTCTAAAAACATATTAAGCAACAAAATTATTTTTGAGTATTAAAATGCTTATATTTTGAGAATACCACAAAAGGAGCTTTAACATCTAAAAGTGATATTAAGACAAGTAACAACTGTATTGAGATAAAGCAGAAAAAATCTTATCTGAGCATATATATAATGTGATAATCAAAACAAACATTTTTTTTTAAAAAAAATCAAACTATAGGTATTTTTTGAGAGTTAATGAATTAAAAAAAAACTGCAACTTTTCAAAAAGAAAAAATAATGTTAATTTATTACTGATGTTTTTGAATGAGGTTGTAACTAATTATAAAATGTAATTCTGAGCTTTTTAACAATTAAAATTCAATAATACTCATTGTTAAAATTAAATGTAACACTGAGTAAAAGAAAATTTTTGTCAATTCTAATTTTATTAAATCAAATTAAACAGTAAACAAAAATGATGCATTAAGTAAATTAAAACTAAATATATTTAATATAAAAAAATTTAAAAACTGAAAGTAGCAACGTTTAAAAAGTGAAAAATGCTACAACAAAAGTCGAACAAATAAAGTAAGAATGAATTTTAAAAGATGAGAATTTTATGTATAAAATCAAATAGAAAAAAGTTACAAGCTCAAAACATAAAAAACAATAATTATTATGAACTGAATTTAACAAATGAATGTAAGAATAAAAAAAAAAATGATAGATAGTGGTGATCAATAATAAGTGGAGTAAACAAAAGATTACAGATGATCAGTTAAAAAAGTTATGTGTACACAATGTCTGACAGGTAAATCCAATCAATTTAGATCAAAATCAAAAACCATCATAAGATAAACTTGTACATTTTAAGCTGAAATAGAAATGAACACAAGGCCATGTTAAATAGCACAACAGAATATAAAATGAAAAAGCTCTATGCAACGTTTTGCAAAGAACAGATTTAGCCACCTAAGGTGCACTTTTTTTAATAATTATTATTAAAATTACTCAATTAAATATAAGAATTAAAGTAAATGATGAAATATCGAGAAATGGACAATCGTAAACTTTTCCAATATTAGAACGATAAATTATTAAATTAAATATATTCAAGCTATATGTAATTAAAATTGAAACAAAAGACAAACAATTGAAAAGTGATCTGGTATTTGAAGAGTGATCCAACTAAAACAATAGCCCCTTGGGTGGCTAATTAACAATAAGAATTTACACTAAGGAATTAAAAATTTTACTTCATGGAATGGAAATCTTAAGAGAGAGGGAAGGAGGTAAAATAAAAATTCTTTCTGGTTGTGTACAGTTAAAATAACTATTTTCAAAAATTTGCCACAAATTAACTAATAAATTATACATGTCCAAAACTAATTTAACTTTTAAAAAAGCTTAGATCCCTCAGGTGGTGCAAGAATTATAGCCTTTCAATGTTTCACCAAAAAACCATGAAAGATAATTAAAAATAATTAATTTAAAGAAAATAAATTTAAAAAGTAAAGGTTTGAATAAATTAAAATTAGTGTAGGGGAAAAAAAAGAAAAAGAAATGATGTGGATGAAAAATAAAGCCATGATTTAAACCTGGGTTCAGCAGTTGGAGCAAGTTTTAAACACCATATGGCAAATGGCTTAAGCTGGAATAGCAGAAAAGTGTATAAAATGAAAGCAATGTAGCATAGGAATTTATACTTCGAAAGCATTTGATTTTAATAAGTAATCAAGTTTTGAATAAAAGGATTATCAAGTACCACAGATGATGTTGTGAAAAGTTTGAATGTTTTGTTGAAAATATTTTTCTAATAATAGGATCTTTAATTGCTCATCAGATATAATTATAAAATGATTCCTTCTTAACAGAATCATACTTATGCAACAAAGGGAGAACAAATGTATAAAAATAATAATTTCTAAAAAACTACATTCTGCTACAGACCACAAACAACCAAATAAAAATTAAAAAAATTTCAAAAAACTACATGAAGACAGAACAATGATGACCGTCACACCATGTGATGTGACATGTGTCAGAATCTTGTGCAGAACAGACAAAATCTGTTTCTGTCACTTTAACATTAAATTTCAAAAAAATCTAAAGTGAATTTTAAAAAAATCTAAAGTGAATTTTAAAAAAAAAATGGCTCCAAGGTGCTCACTGTCAGTATTTACAGATTCCTTCGAATTTCATGCTTCTAGATTATGCAATATCTCTACAACATCAATGACATACACACTCTTCCTTTCATTAATATAGATGTCTAGTTCAAATCTAGCCAGTTACAAACTGTTGTTTTCCATGTAGTTAATCAGTTTCAATATCCTAAGAATTAATATGAGAGTTATTACCTTGACTAAGCTTAATGCAAGTTTTGACCAACATTTATTTTTTGCTTTTGTTTAAGAGTAATACTGATAAACACAATCGCACATCTATACAGTTTAAGAGTAGTAATCAATTTCATATCAATAGTATTTTGGTAAGGTTATATATTATTCTATTTTTTAAGAAAATCTCTTAATAGATCTAAATTTATAGAAGACAGAATGTAAAAACGAAGGAAAAAATCACGCATATTGTAGCATACAAGACATAACTAAAAAAATAAAATTTAAAAGTTTCATTTTGCAAGGGAAAAAACCACTTAAGAAACATAAAAATTGCATGCTTTCATAACAACATTCAGTACATATATAAATACAGAACACTACTATTATATTTTGTTTGGAAAAAAGGGGGGGGGTAATGTACGCAAAATTAATCAAGAACGAACATAATTTAGTTGTTTTCAGCTCCCTAATTTAACAATGAATTTTTTTTTTTTTTTTGATAGATGTTTGTACTTCTTAACAGTAATTGAAGTTAACATATCACAAAAATTATTAAATCTACATAATATTGAATGAGCTCTTTTTTAAGACTTTCTCTTAAAATAAAAATTTAAAACCTACATTAATGCCATAAATTTAAATTAATTTCATAAAAAATTAACTAATTTATAGATTCAGAATAATCTAAAGAATGTTGTAAGTATAACTCAAAAAAGTATTTTCAGTTATTTTAAGAAAAAAAAAAAGTATCAGGATGAAAATTAAAAATTAACACTAAAAAATCATTTTAATGTAGTACTAGAGATAAGTTATGAGTTATTTTTACCTTATAGTCACAAAACTTTACAATAAAGCAAAAAGTATATACTTTTAGCACATCACTTACTTTAAGATGAAAAGCATCTTAAAGTTATAGAACAAATTACACAGAATATATTAACAAACTGAATGTGTAATACTAATATTCATGTTGTTTCAATGTGTGGTTGTATGTGTGTGTATGTATATATGAGTAAATATTAGGGCAGAATTATGAAGTATAATGGTTTAAAAGGCTACATGAGAGGTAAAAATTTAACTCTAAGTTTATTGCAAATGAAAATGTGTTATTTTGTTGCTGTCGGATTGTTCTATCAATTCGTTAGGATGTAAATACTTAAAAGTCTTTTAAATATCACAGAGCACATCAAAATATAATGAACAAGTTATGTCATTGTGGAAAATGTTCCAGATTATGCAAAACATTACAATGGCAAGCAAGATTTGTAAAAATGCAGAGTTTGACCATGAAATGTTATAATTTTTGTTTTCCTATTTGGATTTAAAGTTTGCCAAAACATTTCTCTATGGATTATTGGAGATCTTACAACAGCAAGGGTTCTTTCTTCATCATAAAAAAAAAAACAGGAAATAAAAATTGTTTTTATAAAAAGGCATTTTGTTTTGTAAAAAGACAAGAAATTGGTTGGTGTCGAGCAAAACTAGGGGAAAAAATGAGTTACCTTTACACAACTGATATTTTTAACTTATGAAATAAATAATTTAATCAAACAATTTGTGAAAAGAAGTTAAATTATTCTGAAATTAATGGCTAATATAAAAATAAAAAGGTACATGAGGTGAAAGTTTAGAACAAAAGAGCAGACTTGATTGATTGATTGATTTCATGGGATATAAAGTAACATAGGCTATTATTCAAAAAGAGCAAGCAAGGGACATTACCCCACAAAACCTGTCCAAAATAAACACTGACAACAGTTGCAGAAAACTATATTCCTTAAGATAAAGACTAAAATGATTTTTAAAAATTACAAAACAAATAAATTATTCCGCAAAATACCATCGTGAACAAAGGGGTTTAGATATTTTTAAAAATTACAGTGTTGCTGGAAACATTCTACACAGTGTTGAGCAATGTTTAATTATTATTTACAACAATAAAGCCTGAATTGTCTTACAAACAAATTTTCAAAGTATTTCAATATGAAAAAAAATATAACATGTATTATACAATCTGTAACACAAATGGATTAAATATAAATATAGAATGAACTGGATAGTTTTTGTTAGTGTAACAAAGAATGAACACAAACTGAAATTTCTTTCGCAAGGATAGTGTCATGAAAGTTTATAATAGAACAAACATTTAATACCAGATGTTTACTTATTTTCTGAACTATTACAAATGTCTTTCATTACAAGTTAGAACTATCATTTATGCAAGAATATTTGAAACACAAAATTTTTATAGTAAGGGAATGGTATGTACAGTTTCTAGTTTGTTTATTGATTGAATGCATATTAATGCCTTCCTTGGAAACAAAACGAGGGATGTCAGTGATGGATCTCATAATTTTGAACTTAAGGACAACACTCAAGTCGGCATCCCACTCTCCTAACTTTTACAAAACTTCGCAATGTGAGGACTTTGAGCCTTCACAGATTTAACCTTGATCAGCACTACTACATGTTGGATCTTTAATTGGCACCAGGGCTCAACCAAAATATCACCGACTATGACCTCCTGACCATTCAAGTTACTACAGCTTCCGCACACAATTTCTAGACCTAAATCTGTATGGTTTGACACTCATCAGACATGTAAAATGCAATTTTAATACCAAGCAACCTCACCACAACATTAAAGTGATTTTACGCAACTGAACAACAAATTCCCCTTTAGCAAATCAAAGACCTATTAAGTTTATATTATGGGCAAGAAAACAACTCATCATTATAACCTGGTAATAAGTCAAAGTTTTCACCAATCAATCCTAAAATGTACTATAGAAATTATCACCTAGCTCATTTTAAAATCAAATAGAGATATTCCTTGCATTCTGAAACAATTATGTCATTGCACATTTCATTTTCAAACCTAATTTTATCACAAAATTTTCCATTATTTTTAAAATACAGTACTTTAAACTTATTTGTTTTTATTTTTGCTGCCTAACACAGAATTTAGTATATAGAAAAACATCTAAAATAGCAATTTCAAAATAGTATTGAACTAGGATTACCATATATTGAACATTTGAATGAAACGTCAAATTCTTTCATCATATTTTCAAATTTGAACAGCTATTCAGTTTCTGTGAAAAACAGTGTACAATTATTGTAACAGAATATATAATAGTTTCAACAGTTGCAATGTTTTTGCATTGGTTGCCTGAAATCTAATAGCAAGTCATATGAGAAATTTCACACAACTGTGACCAATAGGAATGAAATGTAAGCCTCTCTACATATCAGTTAAATAACTTTCAAACTTTATGTAGAACTTTTAAAGTATTTTGCCTTTATTTGATGAATAGAGTGATATTGGAATTAAAGAATAATTGAATTACACAGGGTAGTAGTGCATTATGTTGGTGTAGACAAATAAAAAGTGAAAAAATTCTTAAATGAACATACCTTTGCAAGTGGAGGATGAACATCAAAGAAAAATGTGCGATTGATATACCAACTAGCCATCTTTCCAAAATGAGTTTCATCCCAGCTGTTGAAGAAGAGATATAATTAATAAAAAGCCGCGATCAGTTAAAGCATTAATATAAAAGATTGTTTAATTAAAACCATCTTACCACACATGATCTGGTTCCTCAATTTTGTACAATCTCGTGGCAGCCCCAAGAAAAGTTAAAGCTAAAAAGATCAGCCACCAGTGAAAATCGCTAGTTGATTCCTTAGACATGGTAAAAAAAATTTAAGATCTGTTGATCATTCTACAATTTTCCTACTATAAATTCTTGAAAGTAATGGGAACAGTTTTGAACATTAGTTAAATCATCATTACTTTGGTTAGGCATAAATGAGTAACGCTTAAAAAATTCAGGTATACTTTCAGTTACTACCATCTAAAAAAAAAAACTCAACGTAGCGATCTCAATTTAGTCGAAAAACCGGTCTTTAAACTCCTGTCAAAGCTCCTTCCGCGAATGACGCATGCGCTTTCAAACCAAATATTGGCTGTCTGCTAGAATTTACGATGCCACATGGTCGGAAAATATGATATATAGTTACGGATCAGCTGTTTGCTTGTTTGGGAAATGTGAGCCAATCTAATTTTTTAAACTGCGTCCAAATTGAGGGGGGAGGGGGGAAGCATAGTCTTCTTTTTGTTCGTATTGCTACAGAATTTTCCTACAGGGTCGACCCTAAACTTCATCACTACATCACTTCATTGCTCTGATGTGATTTAAATAATTATAAAACACTATTAATTCATCAAATTCAAAACATTCTTACAGAAAGAATATGATGAGTAAATTTCATTGAAATGTGCTAGAAAATACGATAAGAATTCTGTCTGGAAGATTTCTTTTGGGAAACTGGGCTATTTTTATATACCATGAAAAGTAAGCCTAACTGGTTCACTAGACTATTGGTATTTCACACTGTCCTCTCCTTATTTCACGTCGGTTGTCGGCTCGGCTGACGGTTCCTCAGCTAAACGTAAGACCCTTTACACTTGCTGTATTCGAAGGCATATTAATAGTCAATATTGTGAGAGAAGATTTCTGTGATTTGATGTTATTTTTGATAGTTTTCGTTTTTGTTTAGCTTTGTTAATATCCACCTTCACTTATTTTTTTTATATATACTTCTTCTTCAACTTCTTTTACATCAAATCTTGCAAAAAAAAAAAAAAAGTTATAAATATCAGTAAGTATGAATTTGGGAGGTTTTTAGGGAGAGGACAATGTTTAATTCCATTGGTTGTCCGTACAGTTTGAACCGAGAGTTCTGCGGAGAATTTGAACTTGGGAGGAATAATTCAACGCACTATTTCTGCGTTTTGCCTGGAACTAAAACTGAACTGCGAGCTCCGCACGACTTTGCTGCTAGCCAACAGTGAAGGCACCATATGGATCAGTTCAATTATGCAGTAGCCATGGCGTTGATAATAAAAACATTTCCTGCTTCAAACAAGAATAAAATCTTTAAAAAAAAATTTTTTTTTTCAAATTTTGTTACTTGATAAGAAAAATATTCTATGGTCAAGTTCAACCGTAAATATTACTATGGGGCCGCTGCAGTATTTACAAACCTTCTCTTTTTCCGGTTATAGCGATATCTCCATTATGTTGTATACGTTATTAGATTGAAGTACTTAAACTTTTCTTTATATATATTTTTTAAAGAATTTTGTTTGCTTTTGAAAAGAACTCTACGAAAAAAAGTAGACATAAAACTTTTTGTTCTGCATTTGGATGCAGCCTTAGAACTGGTATAAATTTACTGTCAGCAGTTAAAATTTATCACTTCCTTATAAATCCATCCAGAATGATACAATGAGAGGCTGCTATCCAAAGCAAACGCGAAAAAAGATTAGAAAGAATATGTTAATTCAGTGCTTTGTTATTAGAATTTCATAACAGGTTAATTTTTAAGTATATTATCCATGTTTTGTTGTGATTTTTCAAAAAATAACCATTATTTTGTTTCAAACATTGCTTGACCCTGTTTTATAGTAAACTTGGCAAGCATTTTGCTCGTTTTGGCATCAGTTAAAGGAAATTTCTTTCGGCAGTTTTTATGTATACATTTTTAAAACAGACGTGTTTCAGTTTTATATAGAAAAATATATTATAATTAATTTCAATTATTATGCTCGAATTTTTATTGTGTAGATTGTTTCTTGTGCTGCATGATGTAATTATATTGGATAGGAACTGAAATTGTCACAACATTATTCAGAAATATACATTTTGGGATAATAATTTTAAGATTTTACATGTACGTTTGGTCTGTTTTACAAAAAGAAAATAACATTTGTTATTAGTATGATTGAGATTATTTACTTTGTGAAATGATATTTTTAAATAAGAATATATATAATTTGAAGAATTGGTATTAGGAGAAAACGATTATTTATTCTATTCTTGTAAATATGTCAACTATAATTACTACAAACAAAATAAATTAAGCACAGTTCAATATTGTAAATATTATTTTTTTTTATAAAACTGCTTTCAATGTTAATTGTTTTAAAAATTTGTAATACTTGTGGAAATTTGTATTTAAATTGCTTTGTAGGAAAACCTTCAAATGATGCAGAGCACCTAGATTATATTCCATCAATATTTGTCCACACTGAGAACCTAACTTTGAGCTCTATGAACCGGTATGACAGACAAATGAAATGCGAATTATCAAGTGCTCCACTAGCTGGTATGATCACATTTTATTAGTATTATAAAGTAATTTAAGCAATATACTACAGGTGCATATTCATTTTACTAAATCTCTGCATATTCATCAAAGTGTATTTTTCAATTTACTTTAAATTTACATTGTATTAGGAGGAATTTTGAGTAAAAATTAGTAATTTATAAATTTTGCTTTAAAAATAAATTTTCTTTCATTAATGTCTTCTCTCAATTTTTTTCAGAAGATAAATGAATTATCATTGAGATTCAATGTATAAATAGCTTGAAGCTGGATACCAAAGACATAGGTTGCCAAATAGATATAGCCTTGTCTGAAATGGAGCAAAAGCTGCATGCTGCACAATTTTTATTGCAGCTAAAACAAAAGGACTCAGGAAATGTTTTCGTAATTTAGTTACAATTCTCAAAGAAATTTAACTTGTGAGCACTCCTAATTGCATCCAATTTCCTTTCAAATTTGAATTTAAAAAGAAAGTTTTCCAGGTTTTTTTTTTATTATGTAAAATTTTTATTATTACTTGCTTGTACACATGTTTTGATTTCATGGGAATATCTTAATATACATTTTTGGAGGATGAAAATCAGTTTTGATTTGGCAAATTTTGAGTTAGAGATTTTAAATTCATAGACAGGCCAAAATTTAGAGTTCATTTGAATCAAATTAACTCTATCGTATTGTTATTTGTTTTCTCTGACAAAATAGCATATTTAACAAAAGGGAAAAAAGGAACGTAGTTAGATTGGCTGAAGAGAATTAGATGTAAGAATTCCTCAAAATATAAAAGATATATTAACAAAAATTACTTTTAAGAGTAAAGGATATGAAGAAGAATGTGTTAAATTGATGTTTTTGAAACTTATTAAGGAGAACAGAAAGTTGGAAATTCAAGAGTGAAAAATCTCCTCAATTGCAGTATTCATAAACCTTTTTTAAATATGTTTTGTCAGGTCTAAGTCCTATATCAAACTCATTGAAACAAATAATTAATTTATTGTCAGTGAATTAAATAGTTGAATTTACTTATTTACCCATGTGTGTGTGCTTATAATTGTTTCGTATTTTCCACAATGGGAATATGATCCATAGCCAGTTCTTTACCTCTAGCTGGGCATATTATTTCTACACGAGCCATTTCACTGCAGTTACATACAATAAGGCCATCTTGAGGTGTCTCAAGAAAAATGTTTTCTTTATTTATCATAAGACCATACAGCATGAGCATTCCACTAACAGGCTGCTTGGAAAGATAATTTAAGAACTGTTCATTTGCTACAGCTTCTTGATTTCCCCCTCCCCTATTCAATGTCTGCAGTAGAAAAATGTTTGCCCAAGTTCTGGGCTACCAAACCTTTTTGGCTTGTTTTTCAAAAAGGGAAGATGTTACTCTTCCCTTTCTTTGGTGACTCCACTTTGCACAGGCTTCTCGGTCTTTGGTAGATGATTCAATATCCTTAATTGCTTCATCTGACAATAAGCAATTCAATTAATAAGAAATCCAACATTCCATTACATGATCTGATACAAAAAATAATTCCACAGAAATGTATCTGCTTTTATAAATTTTAAATACAAATTAATTTTGATTTAAATGATCATTTTTATATATTTACCTTAATAGCTGCTATAAAAGTTACATATGCCTCTTCAGATGGCAATACTGATTTTTTAAATGTTTTTTTCAGGCATTTTCTTTTCCGACTAAAATTCATGAAAGCAATTGATATTGGATCAACCTGGTATTGCAATAAATTAATTTGCTTTATGTTCTGAGAAATATTCAACATCCACACACATTACATAGAAAACTTTAAATGCCTTATTTCTTAATCTTTTTGTAAAATTTCTAACAAAATGATAAAATTTTCCTGTTTTCTACACACAAGTGAGGATAAATATATAGAAAGCTTATTTATTTTGACAGAAGTCTGCTTCTGAAGAAGAAATTTTTTTTATATTGAGTCGGTTATATAATAAATACCCATATTTCTTGAGTATTTCATAATTAAAATTTATGTAGAACTTTTTAAAATGAAATGCTCGCTTAAAAGTAAATCACTAATTTCTAACTATTTCAGTAAACTTACATTCTTGCTAGTTTTATTCCGCAGATGTTGGTGCAGAGTTCTCCGTATTTGATACCTCTGCAAAAAACAGAGCTGAAACATAAGAACAAACTTCTCTCTAGTGTACAAGCATTCTCTTTCTGTTAGGTAGATATAAATGTTTACAAACTGGGTTGCAGGATATAACTTCTAATTATAAGAAAATACAAGGTTATTCCCTATCTGATCAAATAGATCAGGAAGTTTGTTCCCATTACTCATCAATTTTTCTTCCTACTGGATCTTTGATATTGTGTCCAACTCCGTATCTCCATATATTATTTGCTCAACATGATGATCTACTAATTATATATATCAGGAAATCAACAAAAGCTCCCTGCTGTTGTTTTTTGGAACATATTATGATTTAAGAAATATAATACATGACATTATGGATTTAATATACTTGTTGAATTTCAGTAAATTATAAATTATTAGGCAATTAAACACAGTAATTGGTTAAATTTAAATTAGCATGAAATTAACAAAATATATATAAGAATTTTTTAAATATTTGTCTTCTTTTTTTAAAAAAAATACAAGAAATAATTTAGATTCGATATGTACACATAATTTGGCACATAAGTAAACTAATAAATTAAATACAACACACAATGAACTAAATACATATAATAAAATATATTTTCAAAGTATGCATGAATACTTTTACTGATGAAAATAATTTTGGATTTTGAAATGTCAAACAATTTGACATTTGTTTGTGAATTAGCGTGAAAATTAATAAAAAGCATTTTATTTGGAATATTTGATATGTACAATCAGTTCAGCAAATAAATACATTAGTTATTCTTAATTAACAATAAACAAATAAAAATATAAAGAATTTTCCAAAAACACTTATAATTACTTTTCTTTAGATAAAGAAGAATAAATAATAAATAAAATGTATACTTATACAGTAATTAAATTCCTAATACAGCACATTACAAGAAAAATCAAATATGGCACATCAAAGCAAATACGTCACCAAGCATAAATATTGTATCTGTCGCCGAAAATCGCGATAAAACAAACAATTATGTTAACCTTTCCCAAAAAATATAAAGTATTTTAACATAAATATAATGTGAAAAATGTAAAAGTCTTGAGATTTGAGATCTATATGACACCTTTTATTCATAGAGTTCAAAAAAAGTTTCAAAAATTTGAGTAAAAGGTATGAAAAACTTAGTTAAATTTCGCTGATTTTTTGTTCATCAACATTCGATCGGAAGACTAGAAGGTTTGTCCGCGGTTTCGGTTCATTGTTGTGGTTTACAAAGTCGAACTCGTCCATACCCAAAAAAAGTTTTTTTTTAGTTACAGGTGTATTGTATTGATAACAATTTGTTCAATATTTTTAAAAGGGGTAGTTTTAAAAAAATATGTTCAATTTCTCTATACAAGATCTTTATATACATTTTCAAAACATGTATCAATAGGAAATTAAATCCATTATAATTTTTTAAATAAACTTTGTTAATAATAAATAACAACAAATTATTATATCTTTACTTTATAATGGTGAGGGGTCGGAAGGAAGGGTCGACATTTTCTAAAACACTTAATTTATTTACTGCTCAGCTACAAGTCTATCCTATCTCCCTACTTTCTTCTATCCTCCTCTTTCTTGAAAGCCCATACTATATATATCAGTCCCCATTTGCATGATCACTTTCTCTTCTTCGGAGGAAGCTCTCTAATACAAATAATTGTTGAAAACTGAAAATTCCCCAAGAGGACGGTTAGTGACAAGGTCGCGGATAGACCCGTCACAACTTTATGAAAGTTAAATACTATAATAAAACCATCCATTTTTGTATATATGTGTATTTTCTCTCAAAATAAGATACTTCACAGAAAAACACTTTTTGTAAGAAAAAAATAAACTCTTTTGATAAATGGGCTAATAATATTGTTGGCATGAAGAGGAATTGGAAGATGTTTTTATTAAATTAATAACTTCAGGAAAAAATTTGCTTCTTTATGGCTTCAAACTCTTTTGCAAGAAATTAATTTTTAACATTTTTTCTCAATCAATTTCCAATATGAGAGATAGACAGAACCATGTGTACTCGTAATCTTTCAATACCAATATACTCGTATTGCCTCTATCTTTTTATAATAGTACGAAATTGTAGAAAATGTGCAAAGTATGTAAACAGATATAATGTTAATATCTTATGGTAATCATAAATTGAAACCCGAGGGTAAGTCCTTTTTTTTTTCTTTCTAAAACGTCAAATTGAGTTTTATTGTAGTAAATGTAGATCCTAAATCATTCTTAGATCTGAATGCATTCATGAAGTTGTAATTAATTCAGAGAATATATAAAGTAAAATTATCTGACAAAAGAATTATTTGGATTAAATATAAAGAATTTTTTAAAGGATTAGATGAATTTTTAGATCTTCCCTATCAGAAAGAAAATGTAACCCCATTATAGACGCCCCCCTCCTAGAAGTGTAATTCTTAAAAATTTAAAAGAGACATTACTTGATTAAGAATGCAAATGTATTATATCGTAATTGACTGTACTGACTGCGTAAATAATTTGGTTATAATTGAAACATCAAATGGTATACCACGGATATGCTTAAGTCCAAAAAAATCTAAATGAATATATTAAACAATAACATCACATTGTATCATTTAGTGATGAAATTATTAGTTAGAAGGTAAAAAGATGTTTTCTGTATTAGATTTGAAAGAGGGCTTTTGGCAAGTTCCCTTATGTGAGAAAAATTCCTTGCTTTGTACTTTCAACTCACCATTGGTGTTCATGTAACACTTATGTTTATAATTATTTTTCTTATTCGTATTCTATATGTTTTAATTATTACCGCCTATAGATGGCGTTGTATGTACCTTTTTTGTAAGAATAACGAGAGAGTAAGTTTGAGTCAGTTGCTGTGCGCTTCCACTCCTATTAAGTGTGCTTTTTAACTTGTGCAAATAGGAACAGCTCGCTCGTTGTTAGCGGCAAATCATTATTATATTTTATATGTATTCTTCGTCCAGTTATAATTATGTGTATCAATAAATACGAAAATATCAACTAAGAACTATTTCTTGGATGACACTCAATACGGATTGTTTACAATTGGGTAGATATAAATTTAACTGATTATCCTTTGGAATCGCTTCAGCCCCTGAAGTCTGTCAGAAACTAAACCAAAAATTTCTTATAGATATTGGGGGTGTACAAAAGTCTAGGTGACTTAGTGTAGCAGGAATAACTAAAGAAGATCACAATAAATAGTTGTTGCTTGTTTTAGATAGAGCTAAAACTAATAATGTAAAATTTAATTCTGTAAAGTTTCAATTTAGAGTCAATGAGGTCAAGTATATTGGCTTAGTAGTTTCTGAAGAAGAAATTAAGGAATTTAAATCTCATGTGAGAGCAATAAATAAATTTGATAAGTCAATGAATAAATCAGATGATAGAAGGATCCTGGATATGGTAAAATGTTTGTCAAAATTCATTCAGAATGTATAAAAAATTACAGCACCTTTAAGAGAGTTATTACTAAAAGTAATGTTGATTTCTCAGTTGATCATGGGAACATGATAAGGCTTTTGATAATATTAAAATATATAAATGCACCTCTTATCCTAAATGTTTTCAATAGTGCAAAATAGATAACTATTCAGTATAATAGTTTAAAAGGTGAATTGGGAGCATGCCTTTTGCAAGAAAGTCACGCTATATCTTTTGTTTCCAGAAGACTTACCGAAATCACTATTTTGTTTTTGAACACGAGGTATTAGTCTTAAAGTGACCACAACGCATTGAATTCATTACTAAAAACAATTAGTAAAATTTCTACGCGCTTACAAAAAAGGCTATTAAAATTATTAAATAATGATTTTAATGTTGAGTACTTGCTAAAAATTTGTATCTTGAAAATACTTTGTCATGGATTTTTCTTAAAGAGGAAGTATGATCCAGAAATCCTGCTTACTATGTTTTTAATTGCTAAGTATCTCCGAATGAGTGCATATAGAATAGGTCCGTTCCAAAAGGCACTTCTGGATGATGAAGACTTAAAAATACTTACGAATTACTGTGAAGTAGGTTGACCACACAGATGAAAGGAAATTCCAGTAAATTTAAAAGTACAAGTGTACTAGAAATTCCAAAATTATTTGTACCTTATGGAGGGGTCATTATTTTTATATTATAAAATAGGTCATCTTAAAAAATTAAGATCTGAAACGTTGTTAGTAGTATACAAAAACCATCTAGGTATAGAAAAATGCAGGAACGAGACACGAGAGATAAAGTATTGGTCAGAAATTTCATAAGGCTTTGAAATAGAAAGGGCCATATGAGCTAAATTTCAGTAAACCCAAAGTAAAGACCCACTGTTACCCCATACTATTTCTCAAACACCCTTTCAGAAAATAAGTTTGGTTTGGTTTTATTAACGTCACACTAGAAGCAACACGAGGGCTATTGGCGAGGACCTCGTAATTTTGAACCTCGGCCAAGTGACGAGGACGACACCTGAGCTGGCACCCCCTCTCCTAACTTCCCCACCACGCCCACGGGAGATTTTGGGCTCCCTACAGATTTAACGTGCTTCATCCCCGGCTACACGGTGGGTCTTTCGTGCCTTCAAAGCTCGAACCTACGACTCGATGGAAACCGTCGGCCAAGAGTCCACTACCATAACCACTAGGCTACCACGGCCGCTATAATTTGTGGCAACAGTCTATTTAACAAACACGAATCAAGAAATATATAAGGCATTGGGATCATAAACTTGTCTTCATTAGTCTATATCACTCTCGGAGCAATAGATTGGTAGAGAAAGGTGTAGATATTGCGAAGATCCTTCTTAAAAAAGCATATGAGGAAAATAATAGACTTTCTGTATTCTTCATTTACTTCAAATGCTTCGATTTAGATATACGAGGGTGGTTCAAAAAGTACTTGTATTTGAAGACAGATGTCATCATTAAGGTGAAATGCTGTTTTTATTGGGTGCTGCCATCTGTTAAATAGAGCCAAAACAAATTTGACATTGATTCATTGGTTAGTTTCGATTTGGTAGTCATTTGCTGCCAAATCCAAATTTGATTGCTGACGCATCGAGTTGTCACCGTCGATGATAATTGGATTCATCATTATGCACCTGGGAATCAACAACACCAAAATGTCTGGTTGCTCCGATGAATCTTTTCCAAAAAAAGGGAAGGATGGTGTCATCAGCCAGAAAAGTGATGTCGAAGAATTTTTGAGGTGATCACGAATACTGGTATCTATGACATAGATAGCTGTCTTGTGAACCATGATGCTAACTAAAAACAAACCATTTTCGATGTTACGAACGTCATTTCTTGGATTTTCTAAGGACTTATTGTACGACCCTCGTCATTTTATGATATATGTTGAAACGAAGTCTTATTTTAAAATTCTCTTCGGTCTTTTTGAATTCCATTAGTTATTGAAGCAGTCAAAAAATTAGGATTTAATCTCAAAGAGCTATTGATACATTTAATTAATAAGAAAGACATAATGTCCTTATGTGTTTATTTAGATAATTACATATTTAGTTGTTTTCTTTAAGAAAAAACTAGGATAACAAATATAATCTTATCTTTCTGCGATCATATATAAAAGGTTTTTGCAAATTTACATTAATTATTTCTGCAAGTTCAAAATAGTAAAATATTTTTTATTACAGACTGTGCTTTTGGTTACTATTTCTGTTAATGCATCGGAATTAATGTTAAATTTTTGATATTCGACATTAGTTGTCAACTTTCAGAAACCCTTTTTTAAAATTTTAATTCACTAAAATTTAAAGATCCAGATTATTAAAAAAAGGTTAACAAAGAATAGATAGCTTCATTAATAACTGTTTCATTCTTCGTGACAAGAAAATGTGTTTACAAAATTATTTTTTGAATTGTACTTTCTTAAATAAACAACTTTATTTCAATCGAAGAATTTTGCACAATTTGCAGAAGCTTCTGAGATGATGCGTGCTGAATTTATCTAATTTCACCTCCTAGAAGTATATATGAAAAATTTAAAAAGAGAAAGCACCTTTTAAAAAATGTATTTCTGTGCATTGTGGAGAGAAACAACTTCACCTCAAAATTTTAAATTATCCCAGAAAGTGTTTCCACTTATATATATATTTTTAAATTTCACATGAATCACCTTCAGTTTTTCTTCATTATGCAATCATAAAAAGGTGACATGTATTGGTCATTTCATTTGTTCGTTTTCATTAATTTTTATTCTTAAGATTCCTTTAGTTCTTCCTGTACTTTTCTGTGCAACTTTGATGCTTTTATTTAGTTGCTGAGTTGTAAGCATCCTGACAAGAAAACAAAATTGAATATTTTTTCGTGAATTTTTCTATTCTAATTTTTTTTTTTTAAATTTCAAATGAATAACATGAATAACACTGTTCGTTCAAACTCTTATCTTACTCAATATAAAATAAGAGTAGGATTGATGAGATCTATCACCTAAGTGCAAGTAATGAGTACAAGAAATGTATTATTATGTGTATTTTATCAATCCTGACTACATTTATTCATAATGAGAAGAAAATTCTGCGTTAAGTCACTTTAGAATAAAAATTATTTTATAAAATTCAAAACAAAACGTAAGATATTTCGTTGCAACATTAAATTTTATTTTATTTTTACACATATACATTCAATCAAAATAAATACAAGAACACATTAAAAAATTATACATTCTTAATTGTGAAACATAACGTCTATAACATTAGGCAAATTTATTAATAAAATACAGTAAATCAGCACACATATCTCACCAGATCGCACCTTTTACAATAAGCAAGCATCTTAGATGTATTGGAAAGTACCTAGACTAAATATATCGATTATAAATATTTTAAAAAGTACTCTTTCAAGAAGTAGTGTATTAATTCTACAATTAATATCGATCTATGCAAAAAACTCTGCTTTTCAGAAAACCACATGTTAAGAAAAACAAAACAATTTTACATGAGTTTGATTTGATTTGAGATTCCTGTGATGGTTAAAGCTTCAGTTTATCATAACTTAAATAAGATTTTACAAATCGGCTATTGTTCCATTCACACAAATCATCGTCAATCATTTGGGGAAAGTTTTAGATATAGAAAAAGGTGTTATAAATTCCATAAGATTACCAAATTTGGTCGAGATTCCATAAAACATATGTACATTTTTAACGATCCAAAGTGTACAGAATGTCAGAAAAAGTAGAAAGAATTTTCACAATTTTCCGTAATCGAAGATATCATGGGCATTCTAACAGAACTTATATCCAGACAATAAATTTTCAACATTCTTAAGATATAAATTTTTTGATAAAGAATGACACATGTTTAGTGATAGCCGTTTCTCATCTATTTTAATCACTAAATATAATCATAATTATTTTTAATTATTTACTTAAAAGGGATAGAAGTTTTTGAATTTTTTTTATATTCAATCAGAATCACTATATAAAGCACAGTTTTCTAAAAAATTATTAGATGGGGTTACAGTTAATATATTCATTTGAAAGAGACGATAAGTTAATATATTCATTTGAAAAATAAATCGAAATTTAATTTAATAAATAAAAATACCACTAGATTCAGAGACTTTCCGATAGTTTCTAGTGATAAAAATTATTAAATTAGTACTTTTTAAATAGCACCCAAACAGAGCTTCTTAAGCACCAGTTTCTGGTTAAAGTGTAGAAATCCTTTTAAATCGAGAACTGCTATAATGGAAGGAATTTTATCGGAAATTTTTTTTTACTGACTTCGAAAATTGGATCATAATACTAAACATATTTAAGAATTATTATAAAAGAAGAAACAAGGATTTTAAGAAATATTTTGAACTCTATCTTTTTTTAGATGTTTATTTAATTATCGCTCCCAATATTATCTGAATTACTCTAAATATGTAACCTATTTCCCAAGATTATTCACAATAATGAATTGAATAAAATAGTAAACGCATGTTGAAATTCAAAATCAAATAAGCATTAATTTCATTACAGCAGTTCTGTTTGAGTGGATCGATTATTTAGCCATTTTTGTGCTAGTATCCGCTGTTCTTTAATTTTAAGATTTATAGCCAATTAACCTAATTAGTTGAAATTCACAAATTTCAAATAGAGTCTAAAATAAACAAATATGGCCCTAAGGCAATGAAATTGCATCTTCAGAAATTGTATGCCCATTTTAAAGCATGCTATAGAAAACGGTAAAACTACAATGCAATTACACCAAAAAGCTGGAAGCATATTGTAAGCTAGTACTCTTGCATATTGTATTGTACTGGTATCCTTTACACTTTCCCTGTGTCTTATATTAAGGCTGTTTCTTCTAAATGTTAAAGAACGTGTAACAGATTATTTTTTTTTTCAAATTAAAAACTTTGAGTATCAATACAAATTAATGTGGTAAAACACATGCGTTTTTAAATCCAAGTGTATTCTTAAAATTTACCTTACATTAATTAAATTAATAGTAGTATTTCCAACATTATGTACATCGGGATCAATTAATAAGTATAATAAATTTCAGATATCTCGGTTATTTCTTAATAATATTTAATACTCCCACGAAAAAATAAACTTCACTTTTTATATTAGTGAAACTTTATTAAATGATATCATTATTGGAGCATCTTTCAATTTTAAAAAAGTGCTTCCAATCTTAAGTACTTGCTAAAGCTATCCTTAAAAGACAGTCTGCTTTTTTGCGACATTTACTGAATCTGACCATACAAGCTTGTATTTTCGCTCTCTTTACTGGTTAGATTAAAGGAAAATGCATTTCCTAAACTTACAGCAGAAAGTATTAGTATCAAAAAGACTTTTTAATTGTAAACAAGAGTTGCAACAACAGAATGAATGCCATATGGTATGTAATAAAAATAAGAAAAAGTTCATAATATATAACATAAAAATAGTAAAACTATATAAAAAAAACAATCGTACTTTTCATGTCAACACAAACATTTTAAAGTTATATTAAGATGTAGTTAACGTATAATTCAGAACTACTATCATGTAATTTTTGAGGCTGTTGAAGTGATTTCCAGATTAACAAAGGAAAGTAAACTGTAATAAAGGAAGAAAATACATACAATACAAAATAAATAAAATATAATACAAAATTACACAAGAGCTAATTGCGTATGAATTGAATGCAATTTTTTAACTAACGTATTCACGAAATAATGTGAAAAAAAGGAATGTAGATGAACAACTTTTGTGATACCAACAATAAGTTGTTTTATTATAAATATATATATATATATATATATATATATATATATATCCAAAAACGGTTCTTTTATACCATGAAACAAGTACAAGTATATTTGTGGCCAAATAAGCGCTAAAACTTTCAAAATTACTTATGATAAGATACTTTGTTGAAAATGAACCATCTACGCTTTCAGCTTAGAAAAATATCAAGCAAACTCAATGAAACTAGATGATTGTTATTCATTTATATGTAATAACAGCTTTAAAATTTATTTTTTACCATGGCTACGATACATTATAATTTTACACAAAAAGTCGAATAGCTTATTCTATGAAATGATTAGTAAAAACTTCCATTTAAAATAATACACTTAAACTATTTATTTTAAAATTTAAAATAAACAGTAATGAAATGTTATATACTTATATTTAATGGTTGTAATTAAATTTAATAGAATTACTGATTCTTGTGTTCCTAAAAATGAAAGTTTGAAATTCAGTAAAATTTGAAAGCTTATCATTATATTCTGTTTTATTTTTCGTTATTAGGTTTTAACTGCTTTCTAGCCTCAGATTTGCTATTTTTTAAGAAGTGACTTTCAACTGACTCGTTTATCCTTTAACATAATTTCAAATGGAAAAGCATTTAATAAAATCTTATTATCACTCATTTTTTTTCCCCAACGAGCAATCACTAGTAACAGTACCACAAATATTAATATTTTTAACAGTCATCCAATATTAACATGTGATCATACAATTGTTACTTGATTTTTTTTTTATCACAAATGAACATAAATTATTTACTCTAAATATAACACATGCATACATAGGTATGAATATACCCTAAAAATATCATAACGAATCAGAATTTTCATGCATATAGATTTTAAATATTGATGACATTTGCTCTACATCGAAAAATCTAATACAATAATAGTTACTTATTGTCCTATGTACCACAATGCAAAATGAATTCATTTTGATTGAGTTAGCTTATGTATCTACAAAAAGCACTCAATTCTAAGTTTAAAGGGATGAATCGTATTAATGTATCTCTGTTCTAATTGCGTAGTACACAGCGAGAGCAGTTCATACTACGACATATAATATAGGTATTTGAAGCATTTAAAAAAGATGAAACTCCGTGAAAAGACTAATGATTTTTTTTTTATGTTTCATGTATAAGTTTAAATACAAATTAATATTCCTTTCAAACAAATAAAATGCCAAATACATAATAGTTAAAATAGTTAAGACTTGAGTCTTCAAAATGGCCGGTCAAATATTTAATTTGGACGTTAACATGATATTTTAAGAACTGTGAGTATACCATAAAAATATCTTTCACAGTATAATTTTGTTACTCAAAAAATAACATTTAACATAACGTATTTAGTGCAGATTATGAAGAACAATCAACGACCTTTTTTACTAAAAATTAGTTGCAGCTGTCTATATTGTAGCATAATTCTTATGTGCGTATAACACTTTGTTTTTCTATTATACAAATAATAACAACAACGAAGAGTCTGCAGATATGTCTCTAAAATAAGATTCAGTTAAACAGTACAAAATCACACAATCACAAATACTCTCCCAGAAAATAAATCAATGTCTGATTGTCTTTTACTTTAGCACAATTAGCACAGTCGCAACACTTATAAGAAAACAACAACTTAATGTCATGGAATAAGATGTCATAGGACAGACGAAGCACTGATACGATTACCATTGTTGGACAAAAGTCACAGTTATTGTAACGTTTAGCAACATAATGAGTTTATAAAAAATTGCGCGAGGTATTTCAAATGTTTTAGTAGACGAAAAATGAAATAGTTAATTAACAAAGCTTCCAATTTTTGGTTATATTTGGTAACTATTCACAACTTCTATTAGATCTGAAATTCAAGAAATTTTTCATTGTTACCTTTCCTGTTCTTACTGAGGGAAAAGTTTTTTGGGATGATAAAATTTTCTGTCTTTTTTAATTCTTCCACCATTGTCTTTTCTTTTGTTTCTTATTACGTATATACTAAGTAAAATCCTGTTGTCAGACGGACAAATGCAGAAGATTACTTACTTTAGATGCAGACTTTATTATTTCGGAATGTTAAAAATAGAAAAAAAATTTAAATATATATATATATATATTAGAAAAATGATAATGGAAATGTTTTTGTGCAATAGATTATGTTGAGAAAATTCAGTTTAGCAAAACAAACCTAGTTCGCGTCATCAAATGAATGTTAAGAACAATGAAAAATAATTCAATCTTTTTGATGCAAGAAAGCTCATCAACAGCCAGGAATATACTTTGAAAGCTCCTTCAACACCAACTTTATTCTTACCGTTATAAAATATTCAATTAGGATTAAATCTGAACTTCCATTTATTTATTTTGAAAATAAAGCAATGTTTTATTATTAGCAGCCATGGTATCATACTTATTAGGAGACTAAATTTTTGTTTGGCAAACTGCTCCAAGAACTCCATTTGTATCGCCAGTGTACCCGTAGTGCACCATGTGAGGAAAGGGAGACTGGCTTCTCGAAATATGTATCACCAGGGTTCCATCAAAGTACCAAACTGTGAGCGTCAAAGTTGTGAGCAGTTGAAGTTTTGGATTCAAGAAGTGAAGATACGATAACCTGAAAACACTTCAACTTCTTATTCGTTTTCCGTTTACTGACTGGATCATGTGATGTGAACCACGAGCCAATAATTTATCAATTTTAACTAGCTCCATGAAGATGAAATATCATCTTTGCTGGAAATGGGCTCACGAAACAATATCGCTTGTTGCTGCTGAACTTGTTGTTAATCGGAGGAGGCTTAAGGAATATCCAGTTCATTAAATTTAGACAGCATATTTTTATTTCTTTATTTCGCTTAAGACTCTTTTGAAAATTAATTTTTCGACTAAAGCGTTTAAATTGAAAATGCTGCGAATACTATTGTATGTGTGTGGTCAAGTAAAGACAGTCGATAATTCGGGCTCTTTCCTACGCAATGCTGAGAAGCATTTACTCCTCGAACAACTGTCACCTTCAATGCAGCTGCTGTTTTTAACTCTAGAGCAGTTTAAATATTGAGTGTGAATATTATTTGAGGTAGTTTCCAGAAATTCTATGTAATCCACTGAAGATAAAAAAAAAACGTAGTCATATCTTTAATAATATATCTTTGTAATGCATTTATAAATTAAACCAATATACATCTTTTATATATTTTAAGTGTACAGTTTTCGTCTTGCTCACTTTTAAATATACATTGAGATAAATGAGCGCAAATTTTTCTTCCATTCCCAGATAAAAGCCTAAGCAGTAAAATAGAATGTTCTCTCACTGTCTCTTTCAACTATGAGAAAAGATCTAGGGAGATAAACTTTTCTCGAAAGAAACTTTATAAGTATGCGCAAATTGATAAGTGAACATTTCGTTCTTCTTAAAAATAAATGATGGTGAATTTTCTAATGGTTCAGATTTTCTTCTTTTATGCAAATTAAAAGTAAAAGAAAGAAAAGAAATACTTTTAAAGTCCATGACAAATTATTTTATCAAAAGTTTTCCGACATAAAATTCTGAAGACAAATAAAAAAAGAAACTAATTTACATATACATAAGACAAGATTATTATTAAAACATTAAAAAAAACATTAAATGTAATACTATTATGAGAAACGATAAATCATAAATTAAGTAACTCAGAAAAATATATAATTCAAAAAAAAAAAAAATGATCCATAAAGAAGATAAATTCAATGTGTTCCTCTTAGAAATAAACTAAAAATTTAGTGAATATATATTGAAATCGTGGATTCTATATCCATTCTCTGTTTTGAAAATATATATTTAAAATTCCTTACATTTCTTATAATTACTTTTAATAATTTATAAGATTATTGTTAATTTAAATATGTTTAACGTAGCAATTATTTATTATCGATTTTGTAAGATTTAAAAAAATAAGTTTATGATTAAGGAACGTCATTTTTCATGTAATTAACTTTAAATCTAGTTTTTACGACATATTATCGTTTGCTACCGGTTTTTTTTTTTTGACTGTTACGCTGTCAATCTGCACCAATGTTTACCTTGTGGTCGATTATAGCTTCTAAATTCAAAAAT
The DNA here is from genome assembly GCA_019974015.1 of Nephila pilipes. Taxonomy (NCBI): domain Eukaryota; kingdom Metazoa; phylum Arthropoda; class Arachnida; order Araneae; family Nephilidae; genus Nephila; species Nephila pilipes. Next base: position 173,992 of record BMAW01098368.1, on the reverse strand, counting down.
ATTTTTCCCGATTAAATTTTTTTTTTTTTTTTTACATAAAAAGCAAATAAATGTTTAGCTTAATGTTTTGGTAATTTTTTACAATTCCACAATATATTTTAACCGCTTTTATTAATTCATTTAAATCACTCATATTTACCTGATAATGTGCATATTATTAAAATTCGTGCATAATATATATTAAGCATCATGAAAAAATTAGTGTTTCATAATTTTCAGTCCTGGATACTGTTAATGATATCACGAAAATATTATTCATTATATTTTCTAAGTTTTCTTCTTCCTTTTTCCCCGTTTCATTTCAAAACTTAATCAATTTCATTGTAATTTAAGAAGTTATTATTCTAATACTTATTTTAAAACATCATTACTTTTATGCCATCTTTTCATATTTATCGAAAATTACATTTAGCTAATTTCATTAGCTGAATATTATTTTATGTATTAATTTGTGGAGACTGCGAAATGTGAGAGGTAGAGGTTAATATTAAACTAGAGATAAGAGAGCTTATACAAATAAACACTCTTAGAATTTTTTTTAATACAATGGCTGATGAGATTTATAATTCGATGAAGTTTGAGATAAAATCAACAGCTACACACAATTATGTTTTAGTCAAACAACCCTCAAACTCTGTTTTACCTATTCAACACTCAGAAAATACTTTCTTTCAATTTTAGATCAAATACATTCAATAACAATTGTATAGTTGTCCTGACATCATTAAGTCAAAACGAATATTTTCTAACATCAGTTTGTTATTCATTAAACATTGACGACTAACGATGCTTTTTTTTTTTAACAGCAACAATCATAAATCACCAATTCAATAATAAATGTCATGCGATATAGAGAATAAGGTTGGTATTCTCGTTAAGTAATTTTCATTGACACCAATACCCATAGAGTTTTAAACAGAACAAATGGATTCGACTTTAAAAGAAATGTTTCTGGCGTTTTGGATGACTGTTTTGAAAGCAACTTGTCGACTTGCAAACTTCAAAGTGTCAACTTGTTTTGTGCTTCATACGAGGTAATCTTTTGTTTCTGGGAGACGTGTTACACAGACAGCTCCAGCTAAGAGCACAGCACTGGATATAATTATGGGTATCAGCTTCGAGACTTCGACAGCACTTCCAAATGTTATGTTGCTCAAAATGGCAGCTAAGCGACTTAGAGCTGAAAATATGCCATAACTGGTAGTTCTGAAAAGTGAAAAAAAAAAGTTTATGTTAGCAAAAAAGAAAAAAAAATAAGTACTCTAACATAAAGAAAGCACATGTTATAATATTTGGCTATCCACGATGTTCTCTTAACTAACTTGTGACGGAGTATTCGCGATTTCCTCTTTACCAACCTCGGGGACTTTTCGGTAAACTGAATTGCTTAAAATTACGGTTTCTTCTCAACCAAAATCAAACATGATTAATTTTATTGGATGAAGATAAGAAGTGCAGTGAATTGAGTTAGAGATAGCGATATATAAGTGAAATAGAATTGAAAGGAAACAAAAGAGAGATGGGGGATAACGGCAAGTTTCGATAGATGAGTAGATTAAAGTGAATCATCGTAATTAATCATTTGTATTGAAGTGACTAGTTGTTAGAGAGTAATACGAGTTGAATGTGTGATAAACAAGAAGTGTGTGAATGGGAAAGAGCGATTCGGTAAGCTAAGACTATTATTAGAATATAAACTAGGATTAGCTGAGGTAAGAGGGATTCGAGAGAGAGAGAGAGAGAGAGCGATCTTGCATATTCTTTGATAGATAATAATGTGTGTGCATTGTTTTTCGCTTACGTATCTTCAATTGGAGTCTTGAACTTATTGACTATTTAATTAGACTTTAAGATGGCTGTAGGGTTAAATAAATTATGAAGGAAACACCCTAAAAAATGTGAGGACTTTTAATAAATTGAATTGCTTGAAATTAAACCTTGACCCAACCAAATGATACGTGATCTACGCAAATTAGACGAACTAAAGAAATGTAAAGAATTGAATAAAAGAAACGAAAATAAATAAACGAAGCCAAGTTAAATGTGGAATAACTTGGAAGTTAGTGGTCAGAGAGTAATGATTAATAGTGAGAAGTAGTTGTAATTGACGTGTGTGAACTTGTACCAATAGCTGACGGACCTAGAATGATCAGATGCTAGTATACCCTCTCGAACCACTAGATTTTGATTCATCTCGCTCGACACTGAGCAAGTGGGTAAGAGAACACTTTGATAATCCTTTTGAAATAGATCCAAAGCACCTTGAGGGTTAGTAGACAAAAAGAGACTATTGCCATTTAAAAGCTATTTAAATAAATTAAAAAGTATAATTCATTGTTTCCACTTAATTTGACTATGATATTTTGTGGGCTTACTCTTTAAATTTGTGACTATTAAGCTTGTCAACGATGACCTCTGAAACGAATAACAGGAATGCGTTACAATGTTATTGTAGCTTCATTTCTTATTCAGAAAAAAGAGCCGAACTTTTTTCGATATCAGTGAAACATTAGTATAAGTTTTTATTTTTTAGTTAGAGGAGTGTTTACCTAAAATCATTCAATGTTGTCTGCCTTGATTTTAACTTTCAATTCTGTTCGATTCAATTTTCAGCTGTTTTGTTTTTAGATTTCAGTGTTTTCATGAATACATTGATATACTATATTGATAGTACACTAGAGAAAAAACAGTTAAAGATGGCTGGGATTTTCTCATTTAGAGTTCCAAAACAATTCAAGAGGGAGACATAAACATCATCATATTAATACTTTATTTTATGCGAAAAAGAATACTAAAACACCGTCTATCGTAAGAAAAGGAATATAAAGTATATGGGAAAATTTCAAAAAGAAAAAAAAAAAAAAATATTTGGTCGAGAAAATTGTTTTTGTTCTCTTAAATGCCTATTAAATGGGTAGGCCAACAAACAGAAGTCCCTGCATAAAAGCTATTATCTTCCCAGCAGCAATGGTTGGTTACCATTATCTTTACACTCTTACACAGTTATTGAGCAGTTTTACGTAGGTTTAAGAGTACTTATTTTTCGAGGAGTATTTGTTTCAATTGTTGAGCCTTTTCAATCAAACATGGGCTTACGACCCTCCAAAGCATCCCACGCATGTCCTATGAGACTTAAGTCAAGGAAGAACAATGACCATTTCATTCTAATGACATCTTCATTTTCCTCAGATCTCCCCAACACGAGTTTGATATGATCTAACATTGTTGTCTGTAAAAAGGAAATCCATATCATAGCATGTGATGTTCTATTTATAATATTTGTATACAAATAATATTTCTTTCTTCATGCAGAATTAAAAGCTTGATACATTTATTGATGTAAGCTCATTTCTCCAATAATATGACCACATGCTTCGAAAATGCAATATTAATAATTTTTTGTCACAATATTTTTGTAATATTTTTTTGAGAACTTCCTTGTGCATCTCAGAGTACAACACGAAGTTTATAAGAATAAGCTGAGTTCCTCACAAAGATTATACTCTGGAAAAAGCCCACAAAAAGTTAATTATTAAAAATACAATAAAGGAATACACGCACACGCACATATACATATATATAAATGGTTATTAACAATATTTATTTTTATGTTTATCGCATTTTAGTATGTAATTTAGGGATAGTTGTTTTTATTTTAATATATTTTCTTTACTTCAAGCAAACTAATTTTTTGATAAATATATTTATAAAACTAATGATAAAGAGATTAAGAACAGAATGATTGTAGTCTTTAAAAAGACTGGATGGCTTCAAATTAACTAGTACATGCATATTTTTAACACCTACATTTCATATAGACCTCATTAAGTTTAGAACCTTTACTACATATAAGGGTTTTAATACCTATAATACAAAAGCAGGAAAAATTATTACAATCAATAATATAAGAAATTATTAATAAACTAAATAAAACTGCTGTAATTAAATCCATGTAGACAATTCATAGTTATGATTTTGGAAATCTTTTTAATTCCATCGATATTGATGATCTTAAAAAGGTTCTTTAATTATATTTAAGCAAAACAATTATGAAATAATATTATTTATTTCGAAAAATTTAATTATTTAGTTAATCTTGTTCATAACGAAACTTCCACTGAATTTAATGATAAAACAAATTTAAAGAATGTAAACAATATAAACAAAAGGAAAGAATATCACAAAGAGAATAATAGCTTAACTAATACATATTTCATAACAATGAACAAAACTGTATAGATAAAGATAATTTTACTATATAAGGATATATTAAGGACCTAATCATCTTAAATTATAATAATAATTCAGCAGATAAAACAAATTTTTCAATTTATTCTTCTTATTTAAATTTGATTCAGACAAATTATTATTCGGAAGAGTATTTACATATAATTCGAAATAACTGCTAAAACGATAACAGTAACATTTCTGATAATAGAGATTCCTTTAATTTTAAGGATAATACAGTTCTATTCTGGAATAACAATATACATATATCCATCTATATAAATGTATTTATAAACTACATGCGACGCAATAATAATTTAGTTACACATACTATTGATATTTCAATTTTATTAAGAAAATTAGATGCTCATATATATATATATATATATATATATATATATATATATATATATATACAGAAAGAGAGAAATATACACAGAGAGTTAAAATATTTCTTAAAACCATAGCATGAACATTTTAATCCTTAGAAAAATTGCAAAGGACTATTACTGAGAAAATTTACATGAAAGCAGTGGGCAAATAAATTAGATAATTTTGCAAAAAACTGAAATTGCAAAATTACCAACAGATTTTATAAAAAAAATATTTAAATGAATTTAAAATATATAGGAAAATTAATTAATATGCTTCTTAATAAAATAATTAGATTTCAAAACAAATACAGGTATTGCCATCTACATAATAAAAATATAATTAACTGTAGACTAAATATTTAATAATTTAACAATATAAAATCTTGAAAGAAATACTTCTAAAAAGTTATTTTATTAAATTTATAGTTATTTAATCAGCAAATTTTAAATGCGCTTTTAAAAAATTAACAGGAAAATCTACTTCGATACCGATTTTATAATTTCTTTAATGTTATTCTTCATATCTCCTTGAATCATAGTTAAGTGTACATATATGTGTGCGTGTGTGTCTAATTGTATATGTGCGTGATAGTAAAGTTTTGATGGGAAAATAAATTTTAAAACACCTTTCTATGAACAATTTTGGTCATTTTTACATCATGAAGATAAATGTTTGATTTGCACATTACATAGTTTGTATGAAACTTAAATAACTATCTAAGCAATTCCCGCTTAATTTTGAAGCAGATTACAACTTTTTATTATAATGCAAAATGCTATCGAATACTAGAGAGACAAAAAAAAAAAAGTTAAGAATAGATCAACGTTATTTCAGGAAATATTTGATGGTTATCCATGAAATTAATTCTTCAGTTGTGTTACGGCAGGGAAAATACTCGTAAAATAAAGTCTTTGATTATAGAAGAAATATTTCTGAAATTATTGGTAACTTAAAAATTAATGTATATTACATCAAAATTATATTTGATTGAAAGAGGTGAAAGTGAAAATAAAACAGTAAAAACTTATTGAAGAGCTTGTGACGTTGGGCTATTTGCGATTTTCTCTTTACTAACCTTGGGGACTTTAAATTGAGATTGATTGCTGGAAATAACAATTTCTTCTCAACCAAAATGAAACGTTATTATGCTAATTAGAGGCAGGTGGAAATAAAATGAAGTGAGTTAGATATGACGGTATATAAGCAAAGGGAAATTTAGAGGATAGAGGACGTGTGGGATTAGCGCTGAATGTATTGCTCGTAAACGATCGATGATATCAAGAGTTGTTGGTAACTTGTTGGAGGTAACTTGTCGCTGAGGATTTAGTAAATGAAAGTAACCTCGACTTGAAAGGTTTTGGTAAGAGTATATTAATTGTAATAATATTTGAATAGGTAGATTAATCCAAGGGCCCCCAAACAGAGCGAAAACCTTTGGCATTATATTACAGAAATTGATAAATAAATAGTTGTGTTAGACTTGACTTGTGTGTCCTTGCGTAGGTTATTGACTTTTAGAGTTAGTTTTATTTGACTGAGTTATGGCACAAGAGTCGGGTAGAAGAAATGTTTCGCCTCAAGCTTATGAAGGCTTTTATTACCTTATATTAGCTGGATAGGCTTCAGTTGACATGACATCCAGAGCATTCCATCCAAATACGGACAAAAACGTGAAAGCAGCTTCAAACGCTATAATCATTTCTTTACTTTCAGCAAACCACAAGAATCCCACACTAAGACCAGTAAGCACCAGGGAAGTCCCTGTGGCGACAACGATAAAAAACATCAAAATATTTCACTATTTTTAATTAAATTTATTAGAACCAATAATCAGTTTCTATAAAAACTGACAAAAAAGTAAATGATGAGTTTAATGACATAATTTTAACAAAATGAAATTGAGATGAAGTAATAAAATTAAAATACTACCTAAAGTCTTGATTCTGCCAACTCTGTCTAGAATGAATGATGATATCAATGTTCCAGGCAAAATGGCAAGTTGAGCAAATAAATTTTCGTAAAAAAGCTCAGCTAGCTTAAAATTGACGTCAAAATCTATATCACATCCACCTGAAAATAAATAAAGTTATTTTAAAATGTTGTTACGAAAATTATTCTACATTTTTTTTAAGTGTCAAAGAATTTTTTCGATCTCAAATTTAGAAAAATAGACCTATATTTTTATAGAATCAAACCCATTCTTTGAAGTTTAAGTTCAAAATTATGGCTATGAAACTTAATTTGAGGAATATACCCTCTATACCCTCTCAAAAAACAAACAAAAACGAAATTTAAAAGAGAAAAAAATTATTCCATGCGAAGTTTTGGAAAGAAGAGATTTAGTTACCAAAGGTGTTAACATATTTAAAAATAATTCTTAAATTATTCAATTAAATGCTAGAATTAATGTAAACGATGAAATACAGAAGTAGATAATAACATTCTTTTCAAATAAAAGTAAAACAAACGATAAATTATTCGGATGAATTCGTTTTAAGCTAAATGTAATTATTATTCCCATAAAATGAAAATAAAATAAATCTTTACGTACTAGTTCTGAACACTAATATTTCAATGAAGCGACTACAAATGAAACAGAAATTAGTGTGAATCAGTTGGAAGAAATGAAATGAAAATAAACAAGTCACTATTTTGAAGAGTGGTCTGGGACAACAGTTTGTGGTTGTACGAAACAAATGCCCCTAGGGTTGGTAAAAATAACTGCTGA